>JACEFZ010028341.1:0-127500 GCA_014155875.1 Cepaea nemoralis
TCGTTGTGTCTTACGTCGAATCACGTTATACTTGTACTGTCTCACCCGTGTTAGCGAACGAGCCAAATATAAGATCCTGACAGTGACCGCCCATGCTTGTTAGCATGATGCATGATGATGATGTGATGCTCAATGATGTGATGCTCAATGATGTGATGCTCAGTGATGTGATACTCAATTCTGTGATGCTCAGTGATGTGATGCTCAATGATGTGATGCTCAATGATGTGATGCTCAATGATGTTATGCTCAGTGATGTGATGCTCAGTGATGTTATGCTCAGTGATGTTATGCTCAGTGATGTTATGCTCAGTGATGTTATGCTCAGTGATGTTATGCTCAATGATGTGATGCTCAATGATGTTATGCTCAGTGATGTGATGCTCAATGATGTTATGCTCAGTGATGTGATGCTCAGTGATGTTATGCTCAGTGATGTTATGCTCAATGATGTGATGCTCAGTGATGTGATGCTCAGTGATGTTATGCTCAGTGATGTTATGCTCAGTGATGTTATGCTCAGTGATGTTATGCTCAGTGATGTTATGCTCAGTGATGTTATGCTCAGTGATGTTATGCTCAATGATGTGATGCTCAATGATGTTATGCTCAGTGATGTGATGCTCAATGATGTTATGCTCAGTGATGTGATGCTCAGTGATGTTATGCTCAGTGATGTTATGCTCAATGATGTGATGCTCAGTGATGTGATGCTCAGTGATGTTATGCTCAGTGATGTTATGCTCAGTGATGTTATGCTCAATGATGTTATGCTCAGTGATGTTATGCTCAATGATGTTATGCTCAGTGATGTTATGCTCAGTGATGTTATGCTCAATGATGTTATGCTCAATGATGTGATGCTCAGTGATGTTATGCTCAGTGATGTTATGCTCAGTGATGTTATGCTCAGTGATGTTATGCTCAGTGATGTTATGCTCAATGATGTGATGCTCAATGATGTTATGCTCAGTGATGTGATGCTCAGTGATGTTATGCTCAGTGATGTGATGCTCAGTGATGTGATGCTCAGTGATGTGATGCTCAGTGATGTGATGCTCAGTGATGTTATGCTCAGTGATGTTATGCTCAATGATGTGATGCTCAATGATGTTATGCTCAGTGATGTTATGCTCAATGATGTTATGCTCAATGATGTTATGCTCAGTGATGTTATGCTCAATGATGTGATGCTCAGTGATGTGATGCTCAATGATGTTATGCTCAGTGATGTTATGCTCAGTGATGTTATGCTCAATGATGTGATGCTCAATGATGTGATGCTCAATGATGTTATGCTCAGTGATGTGATGCTCAATGATGTTATGCTCAGTGATGTTATGCTCAATGATGTGATGCTCAGTGATGTGATGCTCAATGATGTGATGCTCAATGATGTTATGCTCAGTGATGTGATGCTCAGTGATGTGATGCTCAATGATGTGATGCTCAGTGATGTGATACTCAATTCTGTGATGCTCAGTGATGTGATGCTCAGTGATGTGATACTCAATTCTGTGATGCTCAGTGATGTGATGCTCATTGATGTGATGCTCAATGATGTGATGCTCAATGATGTTATGCTCAGTGATGTGATGCTCAGTGATGTTATGCTCAGTGATGTGATGCTCAGTGATGTGATGCGAATGTTGACATGGAGCTTGTAAAAGCTCTGAGACAGCCATCAATACATGCAAGATCTGGCAGATTCCACGACCATCAGCTTAAAACAGGTGTTAGTTTGACAGGAAATCCATCACCAGGAGATGTTACACACATGCCATAGCTTCTGTGTAGCCAGGTCTGGTGGTCACTAAGTCCCTGTTGCTGCAACCATCCCCAGGAGATGTTACACACATGCCATAGCTTCTGTGTAGCCAGGTCTGGTGGTCACTAAGTCCCTGTTGCTGCAACCATCCCCAGGAGATGTTACACACATGCCATAGCTTCTGTGTAGCCAGGTCTGGTGGTCACTGAGTCCCTGTTGTTGCAACCATCCCCAGGAGATGTTAGACACACATGCCATAGCTTCTGTGTAGCCAGGTCTGGTGGTCACTGAGTCCCTGTTGCTGCAACCATCCCCAGGAGATGTTAGACACATATGCCATAGCTTCTGTGTAGCCAGGTCTGGTGGTCACTAAGTCCCTGTTGCTGCAACCATCCCCAGGAGATGTTAGACACATATGCCATAGCTTCTGTGTAGCCAGGTCTGGTGGTCACTAAGTCCCTGTTGCTGCAACCATCCCCAGGAGATGTTACACACATGCCATAGCTTCTGTGTAGCCAGGTCTGGTGGTCACTAAGTCCCTGTTGTTGCAACCATCCCCAGGAGATGTTAGACACATTCCCATAGCATCTGTGTAGCCAGGTCTGGTGGTCACTAAGTCCCTGTTGCTGCAACCATCCCCAGGAGATGTTACACACATGCCATAGCTTCTTGGAGCCAGGTCTGGTGGTCACTAAGTCCCTGTTGTTGCAACCATCCCCAGGAGATGTTACACACATGCCATAGCATCTGTGTAGCCAGGTCTGGTGGTCACTAAGTCCCTGTTGCTGAAACCATCCCCAGGAGATGTTACACACATGCCATAGCTTCTGTGTAGCCAGGTCTGGTGGTCACTAAGTCCCTGTTGCTGCAACCATCCCCAGGAGATGTTACACACATGCCATAGCTTCTGTGTAGCCAGGTCTGGTGGTCACTAAGTCCCTGTTGCTGCAACCATCCCCAGGAGATGTTAGACACATATGCCATAGCATCTGTGTAGCCAGGTCTGGTGGTCACTAAGTCCCTGTTGCTGCAACCATCCCCAGGAGATGTTACACACATGCCATAGCATCTGTGTAGCCAGGTCTGGTGGTCACTAAGTCCCTGTTGCTGCAACCATCCCCAGGAGATGTTACACACATGCCATAGCTTCTGTGTAGCCAGGTCTGGTGGTCACTAAGTCCCTGTTGTTGCAACCATCCCCAGGGACGTGCCCGGCTATGGCCTGTACCTGCTGTGTTATGAGGCCCTACACAAGCTCATCTTCCACCATGGCCTGACGGACAGTAATGGTGTCATTGCTGCCATCGTGGCCGGGGGACTAGCTGGCTGTGTCTCCTGGGTCTCTATCATGCCATTCGACGTCATAAAGAGTAGACTGCAGGTAATGCATGTAACTGTTTGCTGTCTTAGTGTTGTATGATCTGGTCATCAAGAGTAGACTGCAGGTAATGCATGTAACTGTTTGCTGTCTTAGTGTTGTATGATCTGGTCATCAAGAGTAGACTGCAGGTAATGCATGTAACTGTTTGCTGTCTTAGTGTTGTATGATCTGGTCATCAAGAGTAGACTGCAGGTAATGCATGTAACTATTTGCTGTCTTAGTGTTGTATGATCTGGTCATCAAGAGTAGACTGCAGGTAATGCATGTAACTGTTTGCTGTCTTAGTGTTGTATGATCTGGTCATCAAGAGTAGACTGCAGGTAATGCATGTAACTGTTTGCTGTCTTAGTGTTGTATGATCTGGTCATCAAGAGTAGACTGCAGGTAATGCATGTAACTGTTTGCTGTCTTAGTGTTGTATGATCTGGTCATCAAGAGTAGACTGCAGGTAATGCATGTAACTGTTTGCTGTCTTAGTGTTGTATGATCTGGTCATCAAGAGTAGACTGCAGGTAATGCATGTAACTGTTTGCTGTCTTAGTGTTGTATGATCTGGTCATCAAGAGTAGACTGCAGGTAATGCATGTAACTGATTGCTGTCTTAGTGTTGTATGATCTGGTCATCAAGAGTAGACTGCAGGTAATGCATGTAACTGTTTGCTGTCTTAGTGTTGTATGATCTGGTCATCAAGAGTAGACTGCAGGTAATGCATGTAACTGATTGCTGTCTTAGTGTTGTATGATCTGGTCATCAAGAGTAGACTGCAGGTAATGCATGTAACTGTTTGCTGTCTTAGTGTTGTATGATCTGGTTAGTGTTATTTGACATAATTGTAGTTTAATTGTGTACATTATATGTGACACTGTCATCATCTGTGGTTTGGGGGTTAGTGAATGCAGTTTCACAGTTCCCTGACACACCAGGTCCAAGGTTTGAACTCAGTTGCACGCAGTTTGGAAGCTGACCGCCTTGCATTGATGTCAGTAGTTTTGGTGTCAGGCATTCAGAAAGCAATGGCAAACTACTGAGCATAAGAAATTGTCCAGTAAATCACAAACAGGCAATAAATGCTGGGGTTGGTTGTGACGTCCTGTAAAGGATATGCAGCTGACTTTTTACAACCAAATGTAGCTGGGTTTGACTGATGCCCGTCTTGGATGTATTCAGCCTGATCTGTGGCTTTCCCATTGCTGGCATGTTGTGGCTACTGCAGTCTCTGTGGCTTTCCCATTGCTGGCATGTTGTGGCTACTGTAGTCTCTCTGGTTGTCCCATTACTGGCATGTTGTGGCTACTGTAGTCTCTCTGGTTGTCCCATTGCTGGCATGTTGTGGCTACTGTAGTCTCTCTGGTTGTCCCATTGCTGGCATGTTGTGGCTACTGTAGTCTCTCTGGTTGTCCCATTGCTGGCATGTTGTGGCTACTGCAGTCTCTGTGGCTTTCCCATTGCTGGCATGTTGTGGCTACTGTAGTCTCTCTGGTTGTCCCATTGCTGGCAAGTTGTGGCTACTGCAGTCTCTGTAGCTTTCCCATTACTGGCATGTTGTGGCTACTGTAGTCTCTCTGGTTGTCCCATTGCTGGCATGTTGTGGCTACTGTAGTCTCTCTGGTTGTCCCATTGCTGGCATGTTGTGGCTACTGTAGTTTCTCTGGTTGTCCCATTGCTGGCATGTTGTGGCTACTGCAGTCTCTGTGGCTTTCCCATTGCTGGCATGTTGTGGCTACTGTAGTATCTCTGGTTTTCCCATTGCTGGCATGTTGTGGCTACTGTAGTCTATCTGGTTGTCCCATTGCTGGCCTGTTGTGGCTACTGCAGTCTCTGTGGTTTTCCCATTGCTGGCATGTTGTGGCTATTGCATTCTCTGTGGTTTTCTCATTGCTGGCATGTTGTGGCTACTGCAGTCTGTGGCTTTCCCATTGCTGGCATGTTGTGGCTACTATAGTCTCTCTGGTTGTCCCATTACTGGCATGTTGTGGCTACTGTAGTCTCTCTGGTTGTCCCATTGCTGGCATGTTATGGCTACTGCAGTCTCTGTGGCTTTCCCATTACTGGCATTTTGTGGCTACTGTAGTCTCTCTTGTTGTCCCATTACTGGCATGTTATGGCTACTGCAGTCGCTGTGGCTTTCCCATTGCTGGCATGTTGTGGCTACTGTAGTCTCTCTGGTTGTCACATTACTGGCATGTTGTGGCTATTGTAGTCTCTCTGGTTGTCCCATTGCTGGCATGTTGTGGCTACTGTAGTCTCTCTGGTTGTCCCATTGCTGGCATGTTGTGGCTACTGTAGTCTCTCTGGTTGTCCCATTGCTGGCATGTTGTGGCTACTGCAGTCTCTGTGGCTTTCCCATTGCTGGCATGTTGTGGCTACTGTAGTCTCTCTGGTTGTCCCATTGCTGGCCTGTTGTGGCTACTGCAGTCTCTGTGGTTTTCCCATTTCTGGCATGTTGTGGCTACTGTAGTCTCTCTGGTTTTCCCATTGCTGGCATGTTGTGGCTATTGCATTCTCTGTGGCTTTTCCGTTGCTGGCATGTTGTGGCTACTGTAGTCTCTCTGGTTTTCCCATTGCTGGCATGTTGTGGCTACTGTCGTCTCTCTGGTTTTCCCATTGCTGGCCTGTTGTGGCTACTGCAGTCTCTGTGGTTTTCCCATTTCTGGCATGTTGTGGCTATTGCATTCTCTGTGGTTTTCCCATTGCTGGCATGTTGTGGCTATTGCATTCTCTGTGGCTTTTCCGTTGCTTGCATGTTGTGGCTATTGCATTCTCTGTGGTTTTCCCATTGCTGGCATGTTGTGGCTATTGCATTCTCTGTGGCTTTTCCGTTGCTGGCATGTTGTGGCTATTGCATTCTCTGTGGTTTTCCCATTACTGGCATGTTGTGGCTACTGCAGTTTTTCTGGTTTTCCCCATTGCTGGCATGTTATGGCTACTGCAGTCTCTGTGGTTTTTCCGTTACTGGCATGTTGTCACTGTTGCAGTCTCTGTGGCTTTTCCATTGCTGGCATGTTGTCACTATTGCAGTCCCTCATCAGGTCATTCTTCTCCTTCTTTCGTTGCCTTGAAGTGTGTCTATATCTGTAATGTTTTCTCTTGTACGTGCTTCACTGTCTTGTTGAGTTCACTTAGTTGTCCATAGAGCTGATCTTTCACTGTTGATTCTCTAGGCCACAAGCAACAGGATTGTGATTTCTTGTCATGTTTATGTTCAGTAGTTTGCCATTTACTGGTCTCTGTAGCGAAGGAGTGCTGGTTTTTTCCAAAAAGATATAGGAGCTGGTCGTTCAGAAGTCAATGGCAAACTACTGAACATAAAACTTGCCCAGGAATCACGAACAGCCAAAATGCTGTGGTTGACTGCTATGTCCTGTGAAGGACATGCTACTAATTTTTTTTTCTTTTGAAGTTTGCCATTGTTTTCTGAATGACCGGCACTCATACCATTTTATGAAAAAAAACACAAGGTGGTCTGTTACCAAATCGCTGGCAGCTGTGTTTCGTACAGCAGTATGCTGGATTACGCACAGAAAATCAGAAATGGAGAAATCAGGACTAAAGATGGGTCTAGATTTTATTAGCAGGCAGCAAGTCAAATGGTTTGGCCATGTAAGTAGGTTACCAACTAACAGCATACCACAACAAGCAATGATGTACAGACCAGATGGAAACAGAAGAAGAGGCTGACCACATAAACGATGGACAGAGGGAATAATAGAGTCCATGTGAATATTGATACGTGAAGCATATAAGCGGGCATGCTCCCGCTGTTTATACTTCACCTCATCCCCATAAAGACAAGAGGGACAAGATGAGATGAGACCCTTTCGCCACAGCGCCGACCAACATACACCACAAATGAAACATGAAAGAAGGGAGAACCCAGTCTACTTGGTATGTCATTACTGAAAGAACAGCACAGAGAATTGACAGGAGAACCCAGTCTACTTGGTATGTCAGTACTGAAAGAACAGCACAGCTACATGAAAGCTTCCTGCTGACTTGACTGGAGAATGCAGTCTACTTGGTATGTCAGTACTGAAAGAACAGCACAGCTACATGAAAGCTTCCCGCTGACTTGACAGGAGAACCCAGTCTACTTGGTATGTCAGTACTGAAAGAACAGCACAGCTACATGAAAGCTTCCCGCTGACTTGACAGGAGAACCCAGTCTACTTGGTATGTCAGTACTGAAAGAACAGCACAGCTACATGAAAGCTTCCCGCTGACTTGACACAGCCGTCCGCTGTCCACAAGGTGCATCATTGACCGTGCCTTGTAGAATACCAATACCAGTGTGGTACAAATCCGCCGCAGAGCAAACACATGGATGCCCTCTGATCGTCAGAAGTTCCCCCTCGCCGAACCTTTCTGTCCCTTTACCTTTCGTACACATTCAGGGGGCGGGAATTATTCTTCTGCCGTGCGTATCCACCCCGAGATGTTTGTTATCGTATTTATCCAATATCGACATGGTTAAGTATGTCTGCCCAGACCCTTGGGGGAGAACATTGGGCCTGGCTGCGGTACAGGATGTTATGTCATTGTTGTGTCCCGGCTTGTTTTATGGCCAGTTACGTCAATGTTTTCTTATTATTATTATTATTATTATTATTATTATTTTAGTAATGTCTACACAAAAGTCCGAGTTGCTGTATGTGTATTCCTGTAAATGAGAACTGTGTTGTGGCTGATATTCACCATGACTGTTGCTGTAGAAGACAATCAGTGATCAGTGTGACCTGTCACTCAAGGCGTGACGTGTCTAGAGATTTGACCGTGTGTGCAGGGTGGTAAATTTACATACCCATGCTCGCAAACACACTCACCACATCACTTGTTTTTGTGTACGTCCGCACTGATCACACTTGTGTCATTGACCTAACTTGTGCTCCTTTCTGCCGACATCGTTTTGTCTATGTCCCCGCTGATCACACTTGTATCATTGACCTAACTTATCCTGCTTTCTGCCGACATCTTTTTGTCTATGTCACCGCTGATCACACTTGTGTCATTGCTGCTTTCTGCCGACATCGTTTTGTCTATGTCCCCACTGATCACACTTGTGTCATTGACCTAACTTGTGCTCCTTTCTGCCCACATCATTTTGTCTATGTCCCCACTGATCACACTTGTATCATTGACCTAATCTGTGCTCCTTTCTGCCCACATCGTTTTGTCTATGTCCCCACTGATCACACTTGTGTCATTGACCTAACTTGTGCTGTTTTCTGCCGACATCGTTTTGTCTATGTCCCCACTGATCACACTTGTATCATTGACCTAACTTATCCTGCTTTCTGTCGACATCTTTTTGTCTATGTCACCGCTGATCACACTTGTGTCATTGACCTAACTTGTCCTGCTTTCTACCGACATCGTTTTGTCTATGTCCCCACTGATCACACTTGTGTCATTGACCTAACTTGTGCTGTTTTCTGCCGACATCGTTTTGTCTATGTCCCCACTGATCACACTTGTATCATTGACCTAACTTGTCCTGCTTTCTGCCGACATCGTTTTGTCTATGTCCCCGCTGATCACACTTGTATCATTGACCTAACTTATGCTGTTTTCTGCCGACATCGTTTTGTCTATGTCCCCACTGATCACACTTGTGTCATTGACCTAACTTGTGATCCTTTCTGCCCACATCGTTTTGTCTATGTCCCCACTGATCACACTTGTGTCATTGACATAACTTATGCTGTTTTCTGCCGACATCTTTTTGTCTATGTCCCCACTGATCACACTTGTGTCATTGACCTAACTTGTGCTCCTTTCTGCCCACATCGTTTTGTCTATGTCCCCACTGATCACACTTGTGTCATTGACCTAACTTGTGCTCCTTTCTGCCGACATCGTTTTGTCTATGTCCCCACTGATCACACTTGTATCATTGACCTAACTTGTGCTCCTTTCTGCCCACATCGTTTTGTCTATGTCCCCACTGATCACACTTGTGTCATTGACCTAACTTGTGCTCCTTTCTGCCGACATCTTTTTGTCTATGTCCCCACTGATCACACTTGTGTCATTGACCTAACTTGTGCTCCTTTCTGCCGACATCTTTTTGTCTATGTCCCCGCTGATCACACTTGTGTCATTGACCTAATCTGTGCTCCTTTCTGCCGACATCATTTTGTCTATGTCCCCACTGATCACACTTGTATCATTGACTTAATCTGTGCTCCTTTCTGCCGACATCGTTTTGTCTATGTCCCCACTGATCACACTTGTGTCATTGACCGAACTTGTGCTGTTTTCTGCTGACATCGTTTTGTCTATGTCCCCACTGATCACACTTGTATCATTGACCTAATCTGTGCTCCTTTCTGCCGACATCATTTTGTCTATGTCCCCACTGATCACACTTGTATCATTGACCTAATCTGTGCTCCTTTCTGCCGACATCGTTTTGTCTATGTCCCCGCTCATCACACTTGTGTCATTGACCTTATCTGTGCTCCTTTCTACCGACATCGGTTTGTTCTGGTTCCGCTGATAAAGACTTGGGTGGAAATATTCGCCCATGTATCTGTGTGTTGTTCATTCAACCGCCGGGCTTCTCTGCCATATATTGTGTGTTTTCCGCACTCTGTCACAAACTCGGCGGCAGACAACCGCTTGTATGGATACCATTTGCCGCCTGCTTTGCTCGCCTTCTCGTATGCTGAGTGTTTAATGTAGTCTCTCCCCATCTACACCTACGAGTGTTGCTGTTATTTCCGTATGCTCACAAGTGTTGTTGATTTGTCGAACTAAGGCAAGTAGGATCCTTCACTTGACATTGAACTCCGGACGTGCGCCGGTATCCTGCCTCTAATAAACTATATCAGTCTTTAATTCTCTACCGCGATGCACTGTATCGTGTCCAGCCTTGCCTCTTCTACCCGCAGGTGCAGCCGTACTGTGCCGTGTTCAATCAACCTTAAGGTACGGCAGTACTTTGTCGTGTTCAGTCTTCTCTCTTCGTCGAGTCACTTGGAGTGCAGTGGTACTTTAACGTCACTAATGGAGTAATGTATTTACGAGAATTACACACGTTGGTAGACGGAACCAGTGGCGGCCAGAGATTGAACCCCAGTATCCAGCAGTTTCTGGATGTCTTTACAACCGCCCTTCTAGCAAGAGTTAAACCACGCCTTCACTGCGATCTCTGACCCCGCATTACGCCTCTTGGGGGAGCATCTACGGATGTCCCCTTGGCGAAGTTGTCAAATCGTCTGCCTCATGCTCCGAAGGTTGTGGGTTCGATTCCGGGCTGCGCCTTTCGGTTCGTGGGTGCATTTTTCTCGGAGACTCCCGGGGGTCATCGCTGGAGCTACGGAGTTCGTGTTTTGTGCGATGTTTTCTGCAGGTCGCCCTGCTGAAAGAAACCGGACCATATGTGATAAAACTCAAGGCAATGAAGTCGATCCTCTCGACTTGACTTTTTTATCCACGGATTTAGTTTAGTGTCATCGTATGATAACAGCGACAGGTAACAGGGCAAAGGTCAGCGCGTTTGTTTCCAGCACTTCTATTATTAGCCCAGCTGTTACTAGTTCGATGTAGTGCTGTTAGTGTGGCTGTATCCGTGGTTGTAGTGGTATAATTACTTGTCACGGGGATTCCACGGAACCTGTGATGCAACTATCGCACAGATTGCCTTTTACGGACATGGAACGTCCGGATCGCTGAGCCGTTGGGCGGAGCCCAGGTGGCGGCATCACGTGGTAAAATAACACCGATGCCTGATTCTACTGGGGGTTGGTTTGGGATCGAGAAATTCCGTTGTAGGGGCTCCTGGCGGCTTTACCTCATCACGCGGTTGCTGAGCTTATCACCATCATCATGTGTCCTGCCTATGGGCGTAGGTGGTCATAGTTCGTTATCTCACACGATCACCAGATGCTTGGGTCAGCTCTGTGTTCTTCTCTCGATTATGCCATTTAGCCAATCCATCAATGTTTTATATCTCTTACTTTCCTTTGCTCTTGACCCCATCAAGTTTGCCGGTTGTGTTTAATTTTTCCTGTAGAATGGAGGTGCAACATGATATGCAGATTCTGTCTAACTGTTCAGTACAGAATAGACCTTCGACCTCTTGACCCCTTAACCGTATTTCCGATTCGGTCGCTTTGTTGGACTTATACAGGCAGATTTCATGAAACACGTGTCCAGTCCACAATGTTATAGATGAGTAACTGTTATATTTGCATGTAGTATTATTCATGAGATACATACACCAATGACAGCAGAGACGGAACCTGAACCCTCATTAGATGAAATTGCATGGGCAGTAAAGAATCTGAAGAATGGGGTAAACCACCTGGATGTGATGAGATACCAGCTGAACTAATTAAAGCGGGAGGAGAAGAAAGCATACAAATCTATCACGCATTATGTAAAAAGATATGGAAATATGGTATATGGCCAAAATATTGGAAGAGAACTATCTTTATTCCAATACCTAAACAGGGAATTGAAATTATGCACCAATTATAGAACTGTTGCCCTGATCAGTCATGCAAGTAAAATTCTACTAAACATCACAATGGGAAGACTTCGTAAGAAAATGGAAGAAGAAATTAACGTGGATTAACTGGATTTAGACAAGGAAGAGGGACAAGAAATCACATACTCAACATGCGTTTAATAATAGAGAAGTGCAGAGAATTTAATGTAAACCTATTCTTATGTTGTGTGGATTATTCAAAGGCATTTGACTGTACATCAGAAACTGTAGGAAATCATGGGAAATATGGGCTTTCCGTCAAATTTAATACAGCTCATAAAATATGCTCTATCTAGACCAAAAAACAGCGGTTTGAATAGATAGCGAGACATCGGATTGGTTTGACATCAAGCAAGGAGTCCGTCAGGGCTGTGTGCTGTCCCCATATTTGTTTAACCTATACGCCGAAAATATAATGAGAAATGTCAGAGATGATATAAACAGGCAAAATGATGCCCTAAATATCGGTGGTCATGACACAATATTGCTATCCACAACACAGAATGGTAAAGAAAACCTAATAGCCTCAACCCTATTGAATAGTGAAAATCACAACTTATATCTTAACAGCAAAAACAAAGATAATGCATACAGATAGAACTACTATGGAGAAATATGTTAATGAGGAACAATTGGAGGTGGTAGACAATTTCGAATATCTTGGGTCATTGATTACCAACAACGGTGACACAATGAAAGAAATGAAAAGACGACTATCTGTTGCTATTCAAAGACTAAAACAACTGAATAAATTGTGGAGAGGGACAGACAGAACTACAAAAATTAGATTTTTAAGAGCATGCATCTTTCCCATTGCAATGAATGCCTGTGAGACTGGACACTTACTACACAAGATGAACAGCGCATAAATGCCTTTGAATATAAATGTTATAGACGGGTTCTAAGAATATCTTGGATAAAGAAACTAACAAATGCTGCAATACTTCAAGAGCTGAATATTGAAGACGGTTGGGTATTAATGATGATAAAACAAAGAAAATTGAAATATTTTGGTCAGTTGAAACGTCACGAAAGTTTGGAGATAACAATAATGGAGGGGTATATGCCTGGGAAGAGAGGAAGAGGAAGGCCAAAGAGAAGACGGGTGCAGGATGTGGCGGATGATCTCCAGATGGGTGTATCGGACGCGGGACATCTTGCTTATGATCGAGAGGTTTTTCGGAAGGTTGTTATTGGAGTGAGGTTCTGCAAAGGACATGCTACTGAATGAATGAATGAATAAATGATCCAATTTGAGCTATCACTTCATCATAAAAGTGTTGTATCTCTCCATGACTACTGCTTGTGTTGGTGCATATACTTGTATAATATGCATTATTTCTATTGGTTTGCCTTTGATTTTGATCATTATAACTCTATCTGAAATACATCAGTATCCATTAAATGATTTGGCTGTTTTATTATCAAATATTATTCCTACACCTTTTTCATGTGTATCCTCTCCAGAATAAATTATTGTGTGTTTGTCGGTTATAATTTTGCCAGATCCCTTCCATCTCATCTCACTTATGTCTAGTATATTCATTTTCATGTTTTCCATTTCTCTTAGAACATTGTTTAACTTTCCTAGCTCATTTAATGTCCTAACATTCCATGGTCCTACTCTAAATTTATTTAGTTTAGTTATAGTTTTAGTTTTGCCATCAGTAGCTGGATGACGATCTGGTGTCACCTGTGGCTTATGACTGTCCCTACCGGACGAGGATGTCCTAAGACAGCCATTAACGTCGTTCACTATTTCTGAAATTTGTGTTCCCATGAAATCTTGGGAAGATAATGTGGTGGTTTCCCCTTGCCTTCCACATCCACATGGTGGTCTTTTATTCCTGCCTTTGACAGCCATTTCCGGCTGTCAGGACAAGTGAGTGCCCTGCTCTGCTCAGCTGCAGAGTTGTCCACTTATTTCGGTGGACATTCGATCCCCAGAGCTGTGTTAGCCACACCGTGGTGTGTTTCCATCTTCTGCCACTTGGAGGTGCAGTTTGGATTTTCCCTTCATAAAGTTATAGTCTATGACCAAAACTCTCCAGTACTTTCACTAGGAACAGTATTTACCCCGGATCCTATCACTATGCTCATATTCCACTCCAAGCAGTAAAAATGAGCTATGGTGGCGTATATTGAGGTATATTGAAGGATCTTTGTTGACAGTTGGGAATAATGATATTCATGTGTGTTTGCGTGCGCACGCGCGTGTACCAAGTACAGTGCACGACAAATCTACAACTACTCATGATGATACACTGAGACACAGCAGACGAGATACATGTGTTACTTAGAACAGTGGTTCTCAACCTTTTTTGGCCCGTGCCCCCCTTCACCATATTTTCAGAACATCATTCCCCCCTTTCGTATTTCCTACCTAAAAAATTCCCGCCCCTGCCCCTACGTAATAATGGAAGCTAAATTTAATAGCACATGCTAAAACAAGTCTAGACGTCCACATAAAACGTGATTTGTGGGTCTACTTACTTTATAAAATGAATTTTAGAAGGGTGAGACGTACAGAACCGTACAGTATGAAGGGATAAAACTATATCAAGTAATCTGTTCTTGTATTAACGTGATCTTGAAATAATCTTAATTCCCCCCTGGAAACCCTAAAATTCCCCCCTAGGGGGGAATTCCCCACCGGTTGAGAACCACTGTGTTAGAATCACCTTGCCACTCAACACATGAACCGCGTGGAGTACAGAAACCACACAAAATGTGATTCACAAACTTGAGACAGACACACACACACACATTCTCTCTCTCTCTCTCTCTCTCTCTCTCTCTCTCTCTCTCTCTCTCTCTCTCTCTCTCTCTCTCTCTCTCTCTCTCTCTCTCTCTCTCTCTCTCTCTCTCTCTCTCTCTCTCTCTCTCTCGTACAGGCAAGCGTTTCCACATAAATCTGTATCATCCGATCAACAACACGAATTACAGTACGTAAAACACAAAAACACGGATAACATAAATGGGTATTTCCCGAGACGCTGTGTCCAGTCCAGGAGAACAGAACGTTGTCTGGTATCTGTGTATGTTTCCTTTTGAACCCGCCCACCCCCTCCCAACACCCAACCCCTCCCGTTTAGCTTCTTAGTCATATTGTGTGTTTGTGTGTTTTTTTCCTACTCCCATTAACCTACTATCTGTGACGTGTTAATCTTATTGTGTGTGTTTCCTACACTTATTAACCTACTATTTGTGACGTGTTAATCTTATTGTGTGTGTTTCCTACACTTATTAACCTACTACCTGTGACGTGTTAATCTTATTATGTGTGTTTCCTACACCCATTAACCTACTATCTGTGACGTGTTAATCTCATTGTGTGTGTTTCCTACACTCATTAACCTACTATCTGTGACGTGATAATCTCATTGTGTGTGTTTCCTACACTCATTAACCTACTATCTGTGACGTGTTAATCTCATTGTGTGTGTTTCCTACACTCATTAACCTACTATCTGTGACGTGTTAATCTCATTGTGTGTGTTTCCTACACTCATTAACCTACTATCTGTGACGTGTTAATCTTATTGTGTGTGTTTCCTACACTTATTAACCTACTATCTGTGATGTGTTAATCTTATTGTGTGTGTTTCCTACACTCATTAACCTACTATCTGTGACGTGTTAATCTTTTTGTGTGTGTTTCCTACACTCATTAACCTAGTATCTGTGACGTGTTAATCTTATTGTGCGCCCCCGCCCCCACCCATTAACTAGTATATGTGACATGTTCATCTGATTGTGTACCCCCCCACCCCACCCATTAACTAGTATATGTGACGTGTTAATCTTATTGTGCGCCCCCGCCCCCACCCATTAACTAGTATATGTAACATGTTCATCTGATTGTGTACCCCCACCCCACCCAGTAACTAGTATATGTGACGTGTTCATCTGATTGTGTGTTTCCCACACCATTAACCTAGTATATGTGACGTGTTCATCTGATTGTGTTCCCCCCCCCCCACCCATTAACTAATATATGTGACGTGTTCATCTGATTGTGTCCCCCCGCCCACCCATTAACTAGTATATGTGACATGTTCATCTGATTGTGTATCCCCCACCCCACCCATTAACTAGTATATGTGACGTGTTAATCTTATTGTGCGCCCCCGCCCCCACCCATTAACTAGTATATGTAAATCACAATCTCATTGTGTGTGTTTCCTACACCCATTAACCTACTATCTGTGACGTGTTAATCTCATTGTGTGTTTCCTACACCCATTAACCTACTATCTGTGACGTGTTAATCTCATTGTGTGTGTTTCCTACACTCATTAACCTACTATCTGTGACGTGTTAATCTTATTGTGTGTGTTTCCTACACCCATTAACCTACTATCTGTGACGTGTTAATCTCATTGTGTGTGTTTCCTACACTCATTAACCTACTATCTGTGACGTGTTAATCTCATTGTGTGTGTTTCCTACACTCATTAACGTACTATCTGTGACGTGTTAATCTCATTGTGTGTGTTTCCTACACTCATTAACCTACTATCTGTGACGTGTTAATCTCATTGTGTGTGTTTCCTACACTCATTAACCTACTATCTGTGACGTGTTAATCTTATTGTGTGTGTTTCCTACTCCCATTAACCTACTATCTGTGACGTGTTAATCTCATTGTGTGTGTTTCCTACACTCATTAACCTACTATCTGTGACGTGTTAATCTCATTGTGTGTGTTTCCTACACTCATTAACCTACTATCTGTGACGTGTTAATCTCATTGTGTGTGTTTCCTACACTCATTAACCTACTATCTGTGACGTGTTAATCTTATTGTGTGTGTGTCCTACACTTATTAACCTACTATCTGTGACGTGTTAGTCTTATTGTGTGTGTTTCCTACACTCATTAACCTACTATCTGTGACGTGTTAATCTTATTGTGTGTGTTTCCTACACTTATTAACCTACTATCTGTGATGTGTTAATCTTATTGTGTGTGTTTCCTACACTCAATAACCTACTATCTGTGACGTGTTAATCTTAGTGTGCGCCCCTGCCCCCACCCATTAACTAGTATATGTGACATGTTCATCTGATTGTGTACCCCCACCCCACCCAGTAACTAGTATATGTGACGTGTTCATCTGATTGTGTATTTCCCACACCATTAACCTAGTATATGTGACGTGTTCATCTGATTGTGTTCCCCCGCCCACCCATTAACTAGTATATGTGACATGTTCATCTGATTGTGTTCCCCCCCCCCCCACCCATTAACTAGTATATGTGACGTGTTCATCTGATTGTGTGTTTCCCACACCATTAGCCTAGTATATGTGTGACGTGTTCATCTGATTGTGTGTTTCCCACACCATTAACCTAGTATATGTGTGACGTGTTCATCTGATTGTGTGTTTCCCACACCATTAACCTAGTATATGTGTGACGTGTTCATCTGATTGTGTGTTTCCCACACATCATTAACCTAGTATATGTGTGACGTGTTCATCTGATTGTGTGTTTCCCACACCATTAACCTAGTATATGTGTGACGTGTTCATCTGATTGTGTGTTTCCCACACCATTAACCTAGTATCTGTGACGTGTTCATCTGATTGTGTGTGTTTCCCACACCATTAACCTAGTATCTGTGACGTGTTCATCTGATTGTGTTCCCCCCCCCCCCACACCATTAACCTAGTATATGTGACGTGTTCATCTGATTGTGTTCCCCCCCCCCACACCATTAACCTAGTATATGTGACGTGTTCATCTGATTGTGTTTCCCCCCCCCCCCCCCCACACTCATTAACCTAGTATCTGTGACGTGTTCATCTTATTGTGTGTGTGTTTCCTACTCACATTAACCTAGTATATGTTACGTGTTAATCTTATTGTGTGTGTTTCCTACTCCCATTAACCTAGTATATGTGATGTGTTAATCTTATTGTGTGTGTTTCCTACTCCCATTAACCTAGTATATATGACGTGTTAATCTTATTGTGTGTGTTTCCTACACCCATTAACCTAGTATATGTGACGTGTTAATCTTATTGTGTGTGTTTCCTACTCCCATTAACCTAGTATATGTGACGTGTTAATCTTATTGTGTGTGTTTCCTACACTCATTAACCTAGTATATATGACGTGTTAATCTTATTGTGTGTGTTTCCTACTCACATTAACCTAGTATATATGACGTGTTAATCTTATTGTGTGTGTTTCCTACTCCCATTAACCTAGTATATGTTACGTGTTAATCTTATTGTGTGTGTTTCCTACACCCATTAACCTACTATCTGTGACGTGTTAATCTTATTGTGTGTGTGTGTGTGTTTCCTACTCCCATTAACCTACTATCTGTGACGTGTTAATCTTATTGTGTGTGTTTCCTACTCACATTAACCTAGTATCTGTTACGTGTTAATCTTATTGTGTGTGTTTCCTACTCACATTAACCTAGTATCTGTTACGTGTTAATCTTATTGTGTGTGTTTCCTACTCACATTAACCTAGTATCTGTTACGTGTTAATCTTATTGTGTGTGTTTCCTACACCCATTAACCTACTATCTGTGACGTGTTAATCTTATTGTGTGTGTTTCCTACACCCATTAACCTAGTATCTGTGACGTGTTAATCTTATTGTGTGTGTTTCCTACACCCATTAACCTAGTATATGTGACGTGTTCATCTTATTGTGTGTGTTTCCTACTCACATTAACCTACTATCTGTGACGTGTTAATCTTATTGTGTGTGTTTCCTACACCCATTAACCTAGTATATGTGACGTGTTCATCTTATTGTGTGTGTTTCCTACTCACATTAACCTACTATCTGTGACGTGGTAATCTTATTGTGTGTGTGTGTTTCCTACTCCCATTAACCTACTATCTGTGACGTGTTAATCTTATTGTGTGTGTGTCCTACACCCATTAACCTACTATCTGTGACGTGTTAATCTTATTGTGTGTGTTTCCTACTCCCATTAACCTACTATCTGTGACGTGTTAATCTTATTGTGTGTGTTTCCTACACCCATTAACCTACTATCTGTGACGTGTTAATCTTATTGTGTGTGTTTCCTACACCCATTAACCTACTATCTGTGACGTATTAATCTTATTGTGTGTGTTTCCTACACCCATTAACCTAGTATATGTGACGTATTAATCTTATTGTGTGTGTTTCCTACTCCCATTAACCTACTATATGTGACGTGTTAATCTTATTGTGTGTGTTTCCTACTCCCATTAACCTACTATCTGTGACGTGTTAATCTTATTGTGTGTGTTTCCTACTCCCATTAACCTACTATCTGTGACGTGTTAATCTTATTGTGTGTGTTTCCTACTCCCATTAACCTAGTATATATGACGTGTTAATCTTAATGTGTGTGTTTCCTACTCACATTAACCTAGTATATGTGACGTGTTAATCTTATTGTGTGTGTTTCCTACACCCATTAACCTAGTATCTGTGACGTGTTAATCTTATTGTGTGTGTTTCCTACTCCCATTAACCTACTATCTGTGACGTGTTAATCTCATTGTGTGTGTTTCCTACAATAATTAACCTACTATCTGTGACGTGTTAATCTCATTGTGTGTGTTTCCTACAATAATTAACCTACTATCTGTGACGTGTTAATCTTATTGTGTGTGTTTCCTACACCCATTAACCTACTATCTGTGACGTGTTAATCTTATTGTGTGTGTTTCCTACACCCATTAACCTACTATCTGTGACGTGTTAATCTTATTGTGTGTGTTTCCTACACCCATTAACCTAGTATATGTGACGTGTTAATCTTATTGTGTGTGTTTCCTACTCCCATTAACCTACTATATGTGACGTGTTAATCTTATTGTGTGTGTTTCCTACTCCCATTAACCTACTATCTGTGACGTGTTAATCTTATTGTGTGTGTTTCCTACTCCCATTAACCTACTATCTGTGACGTGTTAATCTTATCGTGTGTGTTTCCTACTCCCATTAACCTAGTATCTGTGACGTGTTCGTCTGCTTGTGTGCAGCTCCGTGACTTTCCCACACCCCATTTCACAGTTGTGGTTGTTCTACCCTGCCACACAAACTCCAGGGGAAATGGTTACGTCAACCGGAACTGCTGCAGGTGTCAGCCATGTTTGTGTATTGCTGCCTTGTTGACACGTATCGCTACCGCCCCCTACGCACTTCCTGGAATCCCGGCGGTTTATATTAAGTCTGGAGTGTCTTTTACACCTGGCTGGGGGTTGACAAGGTTGTCGCCAGAACTGGTTCACATACCGTCTTGTTAGATAACCAGGTATGATGGCAGTACAGCCAGATGTGTCATGTGACCTTTGACTCTCGACCTTATCAGACTCTGTATGGATGATACCTGCCCCCTCCCTGTCTCCGTTTCTCCCACACCTCCTGTTTGTTTCCCAGGAAATAGCAAAGTGCCCTTTTACACGTATTGGGGCGTGTTGGATACACAGTGCCGGCGCCATCTTCTTATACACCAATGGACAATGCGCGGGGAATACGGGTAGCTTCACGCCGGCCGCCTTTAGCTGCCAGAACATGTCCGGGTACCTTGTGTAGGACTGGTGGACCGGGGACGCCCAGGTCAATGTTTAGACATTCCTCTCAATGGAGATTCCAACACATGACCTCCAGAGTGGCAGGCATGCGTACTAGCGCTGAATACACCAGGAGACTGGGCACAGAGACAGACATACAGGCCAGCGTTGTGTGCAGTAATGAGCGCTGAATACACCAGGAGACTGGGCACAGAGACAGACATACAGGCCAGCGTTGTGTGCAGTAATGAGCGCTGAATACACCAGGAGACTGGGCACAGAGACAGACATACAGGCCAGCATTGTGTGCAGTAATGAGCGCTGAATACACCATGAGACTTGGCACAGAGACAGACATACAGGCCAGCATTGTGTGCAGTAATGAGCACTGAATACACCAGGAGACTGGGCACAGAGACAGACATACAGGCCAGCATTGTGTGCAGTAATGAGCACTGAATACACCAGGAGACTGGGCACAGAGACAGACATACAGGCCAGCATTGTGTGCAGTAATGAGCACTGAATACACCAGGAGACTGGGCACAGAGACAGACATACAGGCCAGCATTGTGTGCAGTAATGAGCGCTGAATACACCATGAGACTTGGCACAGAGACAGACATACAGGCCAGCGTTGTGTGCAGTAATGAGCACTGAATACACCAGGAGACTGGGCACAGAGACAGACATACAGGCCAGCATTGTGTGCAGTAATGAGCGCTGAATACACCATGAGACTTGGCACAGAGACAGACATACAGGCCAGCGTTGTGTGCAGTAATGAGCACTGAATACACCAGGAGACTGGGCACAGAGACAGACATATAACTGGCTCATGGTTGTTATTCGCCCGTATCCGAGAAAGCTAGGCGTCCGATCACACTATACAACAGATCAAGGTGGTGTCTGAGGCTACCAGCGGTTCTGGTCAATTTTCCCCAATCTCTGCCGGTTGCGAACTAATCACTTTTGAAACCAGAGGCTGGCGCTGACACTTCTCAAACACCCCGCCTTCCACCCCGCCCTTTCTATTTCCCCATTACAGATAATGATAGGAATTGCAAATCAGAATCCATGTCTCCATCTGTCTAACGGACCTGGCCATCAGGTCATTTCTAAGCAGACTGCGTTGTGTTGATTTATAACAGTGATATGAGCGTCGGTCGTTAAGAAAACAGTGGCAAACTACTGTCCCTGACTAGTCAATCACAAAGAGCCAAAACATGCTGGGGTTGACTGCGACGCCCTGAAAAGTACACGCAACTAGCTTATAGTGCAGTGTCCCCTCCAGCCAGTGTGGCTCTCTGTGCAGGCCCTGGACATACCTGACGTATAGAGAGCAACAACATCCCTCCATCACAACAGCACTCGGAGTACCCGACAACCCACGCAGGTACACTCAACCCGGACGTCATTCCACGTGCAACATCCCGCCTGATAACCCCGTGTCGCCGACCCGGTCTTGATGCACTTATTTCTGTCACAGTTTGTTGGTTTCAGCACAATCAGCATCTCTGTATGATTGACCCGGTCGCATTCTTTCGTTCGTTGGTTTTCTATGGATTTCAGAGACTTGCTTTTCACTTCCTCCTCCTTGGGCTATTCCTGTCCTGTTGTGATGTGTCCTTTAGCATATCCTGTCTCTCTCATCTCGTGTCACTGTCCGTGGACACCCGTGTTCCTGTCCCGTTCTCTCTTATGTCTTTTATAACACATTTGCCAGGGTGTGGACCCAATGGCCTACTCACTGCAATGTCCAACTGTCATGGCCTACTCTCTGCAATGTCCAACTGTCAAGGCCTAAACTCTGCAATGTCCAACTGCCATGGCCTGTTCACTGCAATGTCTAACTGTCATGGCCTACTCTCTGCAATGTCCAACTGTCATGGCCTACTCTCTGCAATGTCCAACTGCCATGGCCTACTCACTGCAATGCCCAACTGTCATGGCCTACTCACTGCAATGTCTAACTGTCATGGCCTACTCACTGCAATGTCCAACTGTCATGGCCTACTCTCTGCAATGTCCAACTGTCATGGCCTACTCTCTGCAATGTCTAACTGTCATGGCCTACTCTATGCAATGTCCAACTGCCATGGCCTACTCTATGCAATGTCCAACTGCCATGGCCTACTCTCTGCAATGTCCAACTGTCATGGCCTACTCTCTGCAATGTCCAACTGTCATGGCCTACTCTCTGCAATGTCCAACTGTCATGGCCTACTCACTGCAGTGTCCAACTGTCATGGCCTACTCTCTGCAATGTCCAACTGTCATGGCCTACTCTCTGCAATGTCCAACTGTCATGGCCTACTCTCTGCAATGTCCAACTGTCATGGCCTACTCTCTGCAATGTCCAACTGTCATGGCCTACTCTCTGCAATGTCCAACTGTCATGGCCTACTCACTGCAATGTCCAACTGCCATGGCCTGCTCGCTGCAATGTCCAACTGTCAAGGCCTACTCTCTGCAATGTCCAACTGTCATGGCCTACTGACTTCAATGTCTAACTGTCATGGCCTACTCACTGCAATGTCCAATTGTCATGGCCTACTCTCTGCAATGTCCAACTGTCATGGCCTACTCTCTGCAATGTCCAACTGTCATTGCCTACTCACTGCAATGTCCAACTGTCATGGCCTAGTCACTGCAATGTCTAACTATCATGGCCTACTCTCTGCACTGTCCAACTGTCATGGCCTACTCACTGCAATGTCCAACTGTCATGGCCTACTATCTGCAATGTCCAACTGTCATGGCCTACTCTCTGCAATGTCCAACTGTCATGGCCTACTCACTGCAATGTCCAACTGCCATGGCCTGCTCGCTGCAATGTCCAACTGTCATGGCCTACTCTCTGCAATGTCCAACTGTCATGGCCTACTGACTTCAATGTCTAACTGTCATGGCCTACTCACTGCAATGTCCAACTGTCATGGCATACTTTCTGCAATGTCCAACTGTCATGGCCTACTCTCTGCAATGTCTAACTGTCATGGCCTACTCACTGCAATGTCCAACTGTCATGGCCTACTCACTGCAATGTCTAACTGTCATGGCCTACTCTCTGCAATGTCCAACTGTCATGGCCTACTCACTGCAATGTCTAACTGTCATGGCCTACTTACTTCAATGTCCAACTGTCATGGCCTACTTACTTCAATGTCCAACTGTCATGGCCTACTCACTGCAATGTCCAACTGTCATGGCCTACTCACTGCAATGTCTAACTGTCATGGCCTACTCACTGCAATGTTCAACTGTCATGGCCTACTCTCTGCAATGTCCAACTGCCATGGCCTACTCACTGCAATGTCTAACTGTCATGGCCTACTCTCTGCAATGTCCAACTGTCATGGCCTACTCACTGCAATGTCTAACTGTCATGGCCTACTTACTTCAATGTCCAACTGTCATGGCCTACTTACTTCAATGTCCAACTGTCATGGCCTACTCACTGCAATGTCCAACTGTCATGGCCTACTCACTGCAATGTCTAACTGTCATGGCCTACTCACTGCAATGTTCAACTGTCATGGCCTACTCTCTGCAATGTCCAACTGCCATGGCCTACTCACTGCAATGTCTAACTGTCATGGCCTACTTACTTCAATGTCTAACTGTCATGGCCTACTCACTGCAATGTCCAACTGTCATGGCCTACTCTCTGCAATGTCTAACTGTCATGGCCTACTCTCTGCAATGTCCAACTGTCATGGCCTACTCTCTGCAATGTCTAACTGTCATGGCCTACTCACTGCAATGTCTAACTGTCATGGCCTACTTACTTCAATGTCCAACTGTCATGGCCTACTCACTGCAATGTCCAACTGTCATGGCCTACTCACTGCAATGTCCAACTGTCATGGCCTACTCACTTCAATGTCTGTCATTGCCTACTCACTGCAATGTCCAACTGTCATGGTCTACTCACTGCAATGTCCAACTGTCATGGCCTACTCACTGCAATGTCCAACTGTCATGGCCTACTCTCTGCAATGTCTAACTGTCGTGGCCTACTCTCTACAATTTCCAAATAGCCGTTATCTGCTGATGATTCGTTCCTGACCCACATCTTATCAAGGGACGTGAATTCTAAATTCACGCCGGTCTGTGAAGGCGTAGAGTTCAGACAATCGTGCTTACCTCCCTGGTACTTGCTTCTTTGTGCCGTATCTTCAGCATGCCTCTCATATTATCAACCGTGACAAATGGCCGTTTTCTGGCCAAGATTTTATACTCATCCACATTCTGTCATCACATTGTCAACTGTACACCACAGACCATTTCTCCGTTTCTCACACTGTCACCTGTACATCACTTCTCACATTTCTCCCATTGTCAACTGGGAACCATACACCATATCACATTGTTAAGTACGCTGCATGCTGGTTCATGCATCTTACAGGTTTCTGGGACTGTGCTTATCTGTGTGTTAAATGTGGTGTTATCTATGTGTGTTTGTGAGTTTTATCTGTGTTTGTAAGAGTTTTATCCTTGTGTGTGTGTGTGTTGAGAGACAGCGTGTTTTATATATGTGGGTACGTGCGTGTGAGAGAGAGAGAGAGAGAGAGAGAGAGAGAGAGAGAGAGAGAGAGAGAGAGAGAGAGAGAGAGAGAGAGAGATTTATCTTTGTGTATGTGAGTTTTATCTTTTTGTGTGTGAGAGTTTTAACTGTCTTTGTGTTTTATGTTTCTGAGAATTTTTATCTCTTTACGGTAATCTTATATACGTGGGCCATGACAGTTAGACATTGCAGTGAGTAGGCCATGATAGTTGAACATGTCATGACAGTTGGACATTGCAGTGAGTAGGCCATGACAGTTAGACATTGAAGTGAGTAGGCCATGACAGTTAGACATTGAAGTGAGTAGGCCATGACAGTTGGACATTGCAGTGAGTAGGCCATGGCAGTTAGACATTGAAGTGAGTAGGCCATGACAGTTGGACATTGCAGATTAATAAGATTAAGGATACAGGCCGACAGTAGTGCAACTTCACAGAAAAACAACAAAACAGATAGACAATATGCTAAAAGAACAACTCAAACACCACACTTAGAACGGAAAGCAGATGCACGGGTCAGAAATTTGAGAGACGCAGTATTTTGAATCGAAATTGTATATAATCTTTATATGTGTGGGCGAAAACAGTTTTATCATTATATTTGTGAGTTTTGTTTGTGTGTTTCAAAGAGTTTTAGCTGTGTGTGTGTGTGTGTGTGTTTTTTTTTTTTATCTAGTGTGTGTGAAAGAGAGTTTTGTGTGTGTGTGTGTGTGTTTGTTTGTTTTAGGGAGAGGGAAGAGAGATGCTTTTATCTTTGTGACTGTGAAAGTTTTATCTTTGTATGTGTGAGAGTTTTATCTGTGTGTATGTGAGAGTGTTACCTGTGTATGAGAGATAAGCAGATAATGCAACAGTAAACAATCTCGTCCAATGGTGTTTTCACAGGTTGATCACGGCGGGAGGTACAAGGGCTTCTGGGACTGTGCTTATCTGAGTGTTAAACGTGGCGGCTACGCTGTACTCTTCACCGGAACTTCCATCACCATTCTTCGTGCGTTTCCGGTGAATGCCATGACGTTTCTTGTCTATTCCCAGCTCATCCGGGAGCTCAATGTTATCAATCCACATCCTTCAATGGAGAAGGGAAAAGAGTTGGGAAGAGATCGGTAGCCATGGGCTGGAGAAGGGGCGGCTGGGAGATGTTGGGTTTCTTCAAGGCTCAGACATGACAGGCTCATGATCTTCAGTGTCGGAGGTGATCCATCATGAGCTCTCAAAACTGACCACTGATCTTGTGCAGTGTAGACAGTGTCCAGTTATCTTGTACAATTTAGACAAAGTGTCCAATTACCTTGTACAATTTAGACAAAGTGTCCAATCATCTTTTATAATTTAGACCAAGTGTTCAATCATCTTGTATAATTTAGATCAAGTGTCCAATCATTTTGTACAGTTTAGACAGTGTCTTATCATATTGTACAAATTAGACCAAGTGTCCAGTCAGCTTGTACTATTTATACAGTGTCCTATTATTTTGTACAATTGAGACAAAGTCTCAACAAAAAAGTCTTAAAAGTCGAGTGGATCGACTTCATTGCCCCAGGTTTTATCCCATATGGCTGGGTCTCTTGTTGCAGGGCGACCTGCCGAAAGAATCGCACAAATCATGAACTCCGTAGCTCCAGCAACGACCCCCAAGAGTGTCAGAGAAAAATACACTCATGAACCGAAAGGTGTAGCCCGGAATTGAACCCACAACTTTCAGAGTCCGAGGCAAACGACTTGACCACTTCACCACGTTGTACAGTTTAGACAGTGTCTAATCATCTTGTACAATTTAGACAAAATGTCCAATCATTGTGCACAGTGTAGACAAAGTGTTCTGCATTGTGCACAGTTTAGATATAGTGCACAATGATCTTTCACATTTATATATGACATGTCTGTAATACTACTTCTCCAGATAATTTAAGTAGTGGAATAGGCATGACTTGTATTCTTTGTAGTGAATAGATATATATTACATTGGTCCATATAAGAGACTAATGTTGTTTGGTTACAATAAGTAGTTGATTTTATTTGAACTTGATTATTATTTTATTATGTATATTTATTTTGAAAAATATGGGGATATATAAAAACATATTTGGAAACCTAGGGGGGGGGGGGGGGGGGGGGGGGTGATATTGTTGTATTTTGATTTGTCTTGACTTCAGTTATTTATTAATTGTGGTTTTATTTAGCTAGTATGATCATGTTCAATCGTTTTGCATTGTTGAATATTAAGTATAGAAATTTTTAAGTTGTTAGAAAAATAGTTACCAGTTGCTCGCTATGACTAATAGAAACACATAGATGTGGGGGATAAAATAGGAGCTGCATTAGACAGCGTTAATAGAAACACATGGAGGTGGGGGTTAAAATAGGTGCTGTACAGAACAGCGTTAATATATAGATGGAATGCCATGGGAAGAGAGTGGTTTAACTCAAAAAGGGGGCGGCTGTGCTTATCAGCATAAAATAAACATAAGTATATGCATGGGCAATAGTAATTGGGGGATGCTGTGCTTACAGCATGAAAGAAGAAGTAGAAATTAAAATATAGGAGGTTGGGAAGGAGTGTTACAGATAGAAAGTACAGTCGTATATTGCTGGCTGTTGGCAGCGCAAATAATACAGGTTGGAGAGTAGAATAATCTCTCTCTATCCTCTCTCCTGTCTCTCTCTCTTGTCTCTCTCTCTCTCCTCTCTCTCTCCTCTCTCTCTCTCCTCTCTCTCTTGTCTCTCTCTCCCTCTCTTTCCTCTCTCTCTCTCTCTCTCTCTCATCCCATCTCCATATCCTGGTTACCTGTACAGTCAGTTTGGGAGGCTCCGTGGCCATGTGGTTACACCATCTGCTTCGCGCTCCGATGGTTGTGGGTTTGACTCCTGATTACTTCATTGGCTTCACGTGTGTAATTTTCTCCGAGACTTCAGAGTCATCGCTGGAACCACGGAGTTCGTGCTTTGTGCGACTGTTTTGGCAGAAAGAGACCTAGCTATATATGGGATCAAACCACGTGCAATTAAGTCGATCCATTTCCCTGTTATACTATGTTTTCAGTCAGGTACATGAATGAATCACCAAAAAACGAGAAGTAGATTGTAAGCTTTACTGAAACAAGAGACAAATTGGACGTCGCGGCCAAAGCCTTCGTCAGCACAGGACAAACCGACACGAAACTACATGAAACACACTAAAGGTACTTATCTTAAACTGTATCCTTGCTAGGAGAGATTGACACGCGTTGGACTGTCAGTGGATTGTATAGACCGGATGTATGGTCAGGTACACACGCGTGGTTGATCACGTGTCGCAGGGAGGAGACAATATCATGTCAGTGACAGCGGCCTGGCCAAGTGGCACGGACCGTCCAGGATCAAGACTCGGATGGCACGAGATCGAGATGCCAGAGATAAATGTGGTGTTACGTGACCCGCCTCTTGCCCGTCCTTCACACTTCCTGGATGTCATACTGTCACGTGACACTGCAGTCGTGTCCCAGTTCCCGCGGACAGCTTGTTGATGTGTCTGGAGCACGGTTTCTTCTGTTCATACTTTTACAGTCGACTAGCTTAGCAGTCGGCGTGGCCGAAATGATAACGGCACTTTAGCCCTCCATACAGGGGTGAAATGTGTGGCGTGATGTTTCCTACACCCGTTGAACTTAAACGCTAATTTCTCGTTCAGAAAGCAGTGGCAAGCTACTGAAGGTTAGATTGTGTAGAAAATCAACTTGGGGTGTATTGCGAAGGACACGCAGTTCTATACACACACACACACACACAATGAAGCACATGACCCACGCACCACTATTATATATTCTGATGCCGAGAAGCTGGAAAAGAATATGGAAATGGATTTTCCCCGTGTTTGTCTTGAGGTAGAGATGCTAATGGCTGCTGGAATGGATAGTGCAGGATTCAACCCACAGGTTTGTGTACAGACTACATGAAAACAATGAAAGTTACACGTGCAACACGATTTCCAATAGTCATGGCCCTGAAAATGTGTACGTATTATGTATACCATATACCCGGTACATGTGCTTGACATTCCACGACTCTCTGACACAAAGTATATTGTTTACATGTTCACAGCTTTACAGCAGTTCCATCAAATTTTATTCATATCACGACAATCTGAGAACGGTTAAATTTAGTACACTTACACAGGAAATCAATTGGGAAAACCTTTGAGGCCACTAAGACAGTTCATAAATAAGCACACATAGTGTTGTGTGGCACTCATAGAAGGAGAAGAAGGAAATAGAGGATGCACTAGACAACATAAACATTAAAAGCTATACTTACCGACCGGGATCGAACCTGTCACCTCCAAATGGCGACAGCGCCTCGCTGCAGGAACAAATGTACTTCGACGCACGGCCAACTAGACACACCGCAGCATTATCACCCTTATCATAAACAAAATCCATATACGTGGGCGGTCATGTTTCACCATCTCCAGAGTCCGGAATCAGCCTTATGTTCTTGTTTCAACCACGTCAAGTGGTCAAACCATCCAGATAGTTACTTCCCTGCCTTCCTCTTGTTTTTATCCCCACAGTCTTGCCAGTAGTCAGCAAGTTTTTTTTAAAGCTTATTTCTGTTTATAAAGTGCCCAAAAACCTTGACTGTCTACGTTTAATTTCTCTAATCAGTTTATGGTTTTCATGTGCTGATTATAGGACTTGCTCATTTGTTTTTCTGTATGTCCATGTTATTCTTTGCATTTTTCTCAGAAACCACATTTCCACAGCCATCAGATGTTTATCAGCTTGTTTGCTCATTGTCCACGCTTCTCACCCATACAAAAGTACAGGTTCTATGTAGCAATGCAATTCTCTTTTTCTCCTTACAATTGACAGCTTTTTATTGATCAGTAAGTCCTCCAACTTGCAAAAGTCAATCTATGCTACCTTCGAAGCGTGGCTGCAAGCAATTTGGAAGCAGACCGACTTGCGCTGGCTTTCAGACAATGGTATGAACATCAGTAGCTCAAAAACCAGTGGCAAACTACTGATCGTAAACCTACCTCTGAAGTCACAAACAGCCAACAAATGCTGAGGTTGATTGCGACGTCTTGTGCAAGGACATGGACCTAACTGTCTCCTTAGACCAGCCTATAGCGTTCGGTGTTTATCATCTCTGGTGTGTTCACTGCTGGTTTCTTGTACTTTGCCTGCCCATCAATGCATGATCATCGATTTCTCTGGCTATTTTCGTGGTGCCAGGGATTCTCCAGTGATGTATATGTTTAGTTTAGTCGATGGATCAACATCACGGCACACGGGTGTAACCCATAAGTGCTCCGTTCTCCTCCTAACTCAAACCTGAGTTTGGAGAAACTCAGCTCAGTGCACGAACTCCGTAGAACCGGCGAGGATCCTGAAATACTATGCGTAGATTTTTAACTCGAAATTTTGCCCGGGTAGCGCTGTTAGTCTACTCTTGTTCTATTTCCAACTGCCAAGGGATTTTCTACGTGCGCAACAATACACACGGGCGTCCGATCTCACTACCCAGAGACCAGGGGAAATATTACTAGACGTCCACGTGAAAAAAATTCCGGTCATCACCGGGGCTTGAACCTGGGACCTCCAGCACTCGAGGCGGACACCATACCTCGAGACCACGCAGGCCCCCCCCCCCCCCCCCCCTGCATGTGTATATGTCTGTGGATGTATATCTATAGGTCTGTTTAACTGGTCGTGATACGTCACCAGCCAGACCAGCTAGGCACAAGGAACAGTAATCTGTTAGCGGCAAAGCAATTTCTGAGAGTGTTAACTCCTGTTTCTATTAATAGTGGGACATTGGAAATAAACAAAACAAATTCACTAGCCGGGAAAAGTGACGGATAAATAAATGTCTGTCTGAATCAACTTGTGCACACACGGACATGCATGTTGCAATGTGTGACGTGGTGTAGTCGCCGCCTCCCTGCTGAAAGCTGCTGCATAACCAACATGTACAGGAACTAATAATATGAACAAATTGTGACAGAGTCAATCAAAGACATTGAATAGGGAGGGGGCGTGGTGGGTGTGTGTGTGTTATATCATCATCATCGGGTGCCCTACCAATTGGTGTAAGCGTTCATGGCTCTCCACAAATCTCGGTCTTTGGTTTTCTGGATCAACTCTGCTGATGATATTCCTCCATGCCACCGCAACATTTCTCTTGGTCGGCCTCTGCCTTTCTGCCCTTTGATCTTTCCATTTGTGACGATGGTTTCCGGTGCCTCATTTATCATCACATGACCGAAGAAAGCTGTTTGTCTCTTTCTTATTGTTATATATATATAATGTTCTATTTTCATTAGCCTCTTTCGGGCAATAACGTTAGTTACTCTGGCGGTCTAAGGAATTCGCAACACTCGTCTCTAGAACGACATCTCTGCGGCTTCCAAGTTCTTCCTAATTTGTTCATGTACACTTGTTGGACAATGTAGTAACAGAGAGTGCAAAGAGTATATATACATATGACGTCAACATTGATGTGCAGGTGTAGTCTCTAATCACCACTTGCTGACACAGATCAAACGAAGCTGAAGCTCAGGAGAGAAATCCCAACATGGAAGACAACAACGTGTCAGAGATACCAATATGTCCAGGGGCTGTGTATGGTCAGTGTCCCAGAAGTACCAGCAACAATGTGAGTACGGAAGACTGGTCGCGTCAGGTTAAACAATTTGGAACGAATCGTGTTTAGAAGTCCTTGGGGGGAAAAGATAACGACAGCATGCCGAGGAAAGATTCATCACCATCATCATCAAGTGTCGGTATCACAGGTTCGCCATCTCACGTGATCACCAGAGTAGTGGATCAGCTCTGTATCCTTGTCCCGGTTATGGCATGTGGCCAAACCATTCAGGTAATTATCTCTGTGCCTTTCCCTTGTTCTTTTCTCACAAGTCTTGCCAGTTGTCACTAAGTTTTCCAGTTATTCCTCTTCATAACATGATTTAAAAAATCTGAACTGTCTACGCTTAGCTTCTCGAATCGATTTACGGCTTTCATTTGCTTCTTGTAGAACTTGTTCATTGGTTTTTCTGTCTGTCCATGGTATTCTTTGCATTCTCCTCAGAAACCACATTTCCACTTCCATTAGATGTTGTTTCTCAGCTTGTCTGCTTATTGTCCATGTTTTACAAACAAACAACAGTACAGGTTCCACGAAGCACGTTACAACTTTAGTTCACTGTAATTGACATCTTGTTATTGGTCAGTATGTTTTCCATATTGCAAAAGGCCACCTTCGCCATGGCGATTCTTGTTCTAATCTCTTCAAGGCATCTCCCATCAGATGTTATGGCTGTTCCGAGATAATTGTACTGATTCACTTGTTGAAGAATTTCCCCGTTTACTTGGATGTTAAATTGTAGTACTTCTTTCCTCTTAGAGACGACCATAATCTCTGTCTTCTTAAAATTTAATTCTAAACGTAGTCGTTCACTGTGTACAATAACCGCATCTAATACATGTTGCAGATCCTGCTCATTGTCTGCAATCAATACTGTATAGTCACATATCTAACATTATCAATACTGTATCGTCACAAATCTAATATTATAAATACTGTATCGTCACAAATCTAATATTATCAATACACATATATCTAATATTATCAATACTGTATCGTCACATATCTAATATTATCGATGTTATGTCCCCCCCCCCTCCCCCAACGGCGATTCCTCTAACATTCTCTAAGTTTCTCATATTGTCACTACGGGGGGGGGGGGGGGGGGGGGGGGATTTGGAAACATTACAGATGCCTGTGGCACACCTGACTTGATCGGCTGGTGTTGACGAAGAAATACTACAGAACAACAAAATATCTAGAAGGGAAAAACAGACAAGAAAAAACGGTTCTAGGTAGAATAAATATAACTAAAACATTGCCTAGAAGGAAAGGGAGAAATATTGAAAGATGGTTCCGAGACGAGATACGTAAAACTAAAACACTGAAGAAATACGTTAACTAAGGGTAAACAATGTGTACAGCTGAACACCAACTGGCCGTGTGAACACCACCTGGCCATGGGAACATCATCTGCTATGTGAACATCATGGATACAAGATCTGTGGAGTGACATGATGCTAACGCCTGCTGAATAGGCATGTTATGATGATGATAATGCAAAAAAACAAGCAAGTCTAGAAACAATTATGCAGTGGGGGGAATCAAGGAGGCTGGGAAGTGAATCGGTGAGGCTGAGAGATGAATCTGGGTGGCGGAGAAGTGAGTAAGGGAGGCTGGGGAGTGAATCAGAGAGGTTGAGAAGTGAATCAGGGAGGTAAGAGGTGAGTCAGAGAGGTCAATCGGGGAGGCTGAGAAGTGAATCGGGAAGGCGGAGAGGTCAATCAGAATCAGAGAGGCGGAGAAGTGAGTAAGGGCGGCTGAGAAGTGAATTTAGGAGGCGAAGAAGTGAATCAGGGAGGCGAAGAAGTGAATCAGGGAGGCTAAGAAGTTAATCAGAGACCGGAGAAGTGAATCAAGGAGGCAGAGAGGTTAATCAGGGAGGCTGAGAAGTGAACCAGCGAGGCGGAGAAGTGAATCGGGAAGGCGGAGAGGTCAATCAGGGAGGCTGAGAAGATGTGGATCACACCGTAGAGGGATTGAAGGTGCGACAGATAATTTACAAGTACACTAGAAGTAGTACAGGCGTTTGTAAAGTCTCATTACACTTTGTATGTAGGTCAAATTTGAAAAATGACGTACATGATGACATCAAAAAATGTGTTTAAAATTCATTAAAATAGTAACAATGGTCTAACGCTGTGTTTGTTTGTTGTTGTTTTTTTTTTGGGGTGGGGGGGGGGGGGGGGGTGGTGGAGCTGGAAAGTACCAATGAAGCATTCATTATAACAAGTGTTGGAAATATCCACCACGGGCTTCAAGACATGACTGTACACGTGTCTTCATATTGTCAAATACCTCCTGCAACTTGTCTGTTGTTATTTTTCTTTCCTTCGTTGATAACACCATTCTGTTTGGAGTGCAAAGAATTACTCCAGCAGACGACAGCCATACACTGCATATTGCTTCACAATGGACTGTGGAGAACATTTTTGGTTGACGTATTTTGCGTCTACAGGCTAAGGTTGTGCACGGACAGGTCACTGGGTGAATGACTCTCCCATCACTGGACACCTGGGTCAGTTTTACAGATCACGCTATTTATAGCTCAAGGTTGTGACTCGTTGTCATGGTTACAAACAAACAATGAATTAGTCGGCGCGGCGTTCAATAAAGCAGTTCCCGCCACTTGCAAGCAGCAGAACATTCCATTCTTCTATTTGCATCGCCCTAGCACCTGGTACAGCCCAACTATAATAATGCACAACACGGCGATGTGGTAGGCAGAAATCAATAAATATTTAAGTTGTCATAAGACATGTCAGGAACTGAGATGATGGCACAGGACAGACTTTGAGAAACCGTTACCATGGCAGTTAGGTCGAGAGGTGGGTGTGAGGCTGTAGAAACTGATGTTAGGTTTTACTTTCACTCGCGGAGGTGTTTGATGAGACACGCCACTAAAGACTACATTTGTTTAAGTCGTATATATTTGATGATGCACAAGACACTAAGGACTACATTTATTTAGACTTATTTATTTTATAAGATAAGAAACCAGATTGATTACATCCTCATCAACAAAAGATTTCGAAATACCTTACAAGTCGCAAAAACTATACTAAATGCAGACTGCTTTGACGATCCCATGTTGTTGTTTGTCCATCAAGAATGATAATGACCATTCATTTCATCCAGTGGGGTTGAAAGTATGGAGCCGTGAGTTCTAAAATGGCTGATAAGGCCTAATTTGGCTCGAAATGTTTTTTGACAATGTGGGCAAAGAATGCTTGACGTTCCAGGAGAAGGATCTCCTGCAGTGTTGTTTTTTTCTGTCCAGCCTTTTCTTCACAGCTCTTGCAGTCCTGGTTGCTTCACAAGTGACTGCACCCTTATGTAATGATGTACGCCACGAATTACGGTCTTTAGCAGCAGTCTCCCAGGTGTCAAGATGAATTCCAAAAGCTTTCAGTGAAATTTTCAGTGTCTTTAAAGCGTTTCCTCTGGCCGCATTGGGAGCGTTTACCACAACGCAGCTTAGTCATAAGCAATATACATAATAAATTAAAGAAGGTCAAATATACACCAAGAAACACACAATTTAATCTATGTGCACTGAACAGTGAGGAGTTAAAAGATAAATTCAATGTAGAGGTAAAGAACCGATCTGATGCATTGGCTGATTTGGACATTCTATTTCAAGATGCCAGTGATCATTGGGAAATATTGAAGAAGTCAACCAGGCTGCAAAAATAACTATCCCAAAAATTACGTTGATTGGATGTAAGAAATAGATTACAGAAGACATCTTAACACTAATGGAGATAAATATAAATTTAAAAAATAAACGACAAATATGAAGAGATTCACGGGAAAATTAGGAAATTGTGCAAAGAGGCAAAAGAATCATGGCTTGGGGAAAACTGCAGGGAAATTGGAAACCAATATAACACTCAGAATACCAAATTAATGCACAATAGAATTAATGACAGCACTAAGAAAAGAACCTACACATCAACGGATTGCCTAAAAACCAAAGATGACAAAATCATAATAGAAAAAGATCAGATTTTATATGCGTGGTTAGATTATGTGAAAGACCTTTATGATGATACAATAGAAGACCAGTATGCTTTTCTGAAGAATAATGAAGGACCATCAATTATGAGGATGGAGGTTCAGAATGCTCTTAACCATATGAAAACTGGCAAGACTCCGGGTCCAGACAACATAGATGATCAATACCCTAGAAGAATATAGAACAGACCAGGTCACTTGACTGCTGAACGCAATGTATGATACTGAAGATGTCAGCGACTTGTGCGCTGCAGATTCTCACGACTCCGCTACTTTCGCACTGCACGAAATAACAATTCATGACATTTGAGAAAGGAATGCAATTTATTCAGAGCCGACATTTGAATGGCTCTACGAGCGTTATGTTTCATCATCATTACACAACATGAATGCATTAACGTGATGATAGATGATGCTAGCATTTCACAATCTAAATGAACAGCCCTATGTTTGCCTATGGCCTAGAAAGCTATCGCATTGGTCAAGGATACGTCTGCTCTTTCTACCGTCTCCAGTCAGTCTGTCCACCCGCTACACATCGCGTGGACAAGCACGGACACTTTACTCTCCGTGCAGTCGCTATTATTGCGTGCCTGGTCTTGCCAGCACGCCGGCTGGTGAGTTCGAGTAACCTGGCATATCACGGTTACTCGCAAGGACCAGCTACCCAATTGCTTGGGGAAAGCCCTCGCTCATCTGTACTCGTCGACCTCTGGTCTGACACAAATGTGTCTCCTTGTGAGGCTATTAATAGTACTCGGTGTCTCTCCTGTCTGGTGTCTCCCTACTAGACTAGTATTAACTCATTGCCTCTGTTAAGGCCTTATTGGGGATGCTGACAGGGTCCCCTCCTCTCCGCGAAGTGTTACTTCCCTTTTTCTCGTGTTTGTAACACTTCTGGTCACAAAAGAAAAATTGGTTGTCCCAATTTTGTCAGATCTCCAATAAGTATAGAACTTTCTAGTTTGGGGATAGAACAATATCTTCTACCTTCATTCACAGTGTTCTATCTTTTCACTTGGCTAATTCAGTAGCCTATGTCTCAGTATAGTTGGTTCCATAGATATCTTTGGGATTGGTAGTGAACCGGAAACCGTTGTCTTCTGACTTATGTCCTGGCTTCTGTCGTTTGACCCTATGTCTTTTGACTTTCACCTATTGACTTCCGTCTTGACCTGTTCCTCCAATTGCCCGAAATGACAACCCACACACTAGTTGACTCTATTCTGAGTACAACACATGAGCACACAGTGTTCATGTTCCCATTAATATCCCCTCCAACTCTATACACACAGCTCTACTGTTCACCTTCTTGCTTCCTGCATGTGAAAAAGCTATATTCACTGTTACATTTAGGTTTCTAATAATTTATTGTGTCCCCTGAATTTAGAGTTACTGTTCTTTGAACTGAATGGTGTGTGCAACTTTTTTGTGTTCGTTTTCCTATTTATTTGCGTGTTTTCTAATAAACTAAAGTGTACTTAACTCTCTAACATGGTATGCGTTAGAGTACTAATGTGTGGTTCCTTCGAGCGCCGCAAATCGGTTATTGTGGTTACAAACGTTCGTTATTTTTATTTGTGACCACAACTCCACTTTCTGAAGCTCAAAGTACGTTCTCTATATACTCTGTTAAAGTGTGGCTGTAACACACATAAACCTCGACAACACATTGGAAACACAGATGACACAGACAAGTCAAATAAGACTTTTCCAGCGGTGGGAAAAAATTTTCCGCTGTCTTTCTCTCTCGCTCTCTTTCTTTCAATGTTTACGAAGTTTTCGCATTCTCTCTCGCATTTTCTCCTTCTTTCATACATCTTTCATACCCTTCATACTATTCTTTCACTCAATCATTCTCTCGTCATTAAAATATGTTTCATAGCATTAAATACATCAACATTATTATCTACAATAAACGATTGCTGAATTATAACAGTAATCCACGCCAAATGACTGTGCGTTTTGTTTGCACGCGTCATGTCTGTACATAATATACATAGTTATGAGGATGGTTTGTTACCGATCCTGTCATAGTAACTTACTAATAATTTGGTGTGCTGACCTAAATTACCCTAAAGGGAAATAGTCTAATACTACTTTCATTTAAGAAAAATGGGTTAATTACCTTAAAGTGTTATTTATGAAAAAGATGATATTAATTCCTAAATGGTAGTGTTAGTTTGGAAATGATATTCTAGATCAATGGATGTATAAATTATTATGATTATATGGTACTACTAATATAAGATCTCACAATTGTATTTCTATAATGGATGTTCTCATAAATGGATTATTAATTAAATGATGGTGATTTCTAACTACAAAAATAAGAAAATAAGTTTATATGCATTTAAACATTTGCATTTAAATAATTATTAGAAAATGAAGTTATAGATACTGTAAATAAAATAAAAAGTACATATATCACGTTACATTTCTATATCCCCCTCTGCTTTGTGAAGATGGAGCAATTCTTTGTAGACTATTCTAAATATTTCATTCCGGCAAAGTCTCTTATGCTCTCCTCGAAGGATAGGTATTAATATAGTTGCCTACTACATTATGTGGGTTTCATACTAACCCTGGAATGTTATTGGGGGGCTAAGCGTTGGTTAATATATTCTAGTTTGGGGGTCTAGCTGGGTTCGCTGTTTCTTGGCGTTAGTTCCCATATTGATTTATGTGTGTGTCAGCGCATTTTAATTCTGCGTCTGTTGTTACACTTCTCATGCACTGTTTATTCACACAAGTTATTTTTGGCGATGATAACGCACTTACGATATGTCTTAATCACCACACATGGCATTGTTATCTACCATTCCAGTGTCACTTTTTCTGGTGGGTAGGTCGATCCTTTCCCTGTAACTAGGTATTTGAATGGATGATGGACGACTCAAAATGTCTGCAATCGATTTATCCCCCTTTTTAATGCTGGATGGTAAATGTGTAATTTTGGAGAATCAAAGCCCACTGAAAATTTCTATTGTTGGTAGGATGTCCAGATGCATCCAGACAATGGAGAGTTATCGGATTGGTTACAAACTGTGCTCCTGCCAAAAATCTGTGAACTTTTCACGCAATAGATCAAACAAAGGGCCCCCAATTTGATGCTGAGTATTTTCCCTTCAGCAGGAGTAATTTTGCGACTTAGTACATTCCGGGGGGGAAAAGTCCCGTCGTAGAACTGTCCTAGTATTCCAGATATGGTATGGCACTCGCATCGTGCGTAAGAAAAAAGTGATTTTTGGTTAGGATACGAAGGATGGGTGAAAAACCTGAAAAATGTTTCAATTTGATAACGCACTAATTAATCGTGCATCTTTCACAGAAATTAGCCAAAGTTTTTAAAGATGTTAGAAAAAACACTGGTGATTTCCGCAGTTGGAATGATTTACTATAGTAGTTTCGGCCCTGTTTCTTGGTCTTTGGGATTGTCAAATTCAGAATCTTAGTGAGGGTTCGTATCAGTTTCAATTGGCCCCTGCGATGGTAGACCAGGAAGTCAATTGTTCCAGCCCAACTTACTTTGGACGGCTTGCTGTGAGCCAAAAAATCTCAATTTTGAAGCCCTGTCGACGTTTCGTAGGTGTTTTGTCCCGTTTTTGTCTGACTGCATATGTTATTTTATAGTCGAATATTCGTCGCAGTTGCGTTTACTGTAGGAACTGGAGTTCCTCTCTTTCAATACTGTTGTGCTATATTTGTGTGCTGTTATCTGGCTAAGTGTGTTTGCGTTGTCGCTTTTGTGGTCGCCACCTAGTGAAGTTGAGTTTGTATGTCTGTCGTCTCATTGCTTGGTGTTGGGGCAATCTGTTTGTCTGTCTGTTGTACTTTTGAAAAACTGGTTTCAGGATGTTTATATGAAATATCTCTAAGTGTTCTTTATCGATATTTCATGATCCGCATCTGATATTTTGGTTCAACGTTGAGAGGCCCTTGGAAAATGTTAGTACCATATTTTTTATCAGTTAGTGAATCACAAACCCTTTTGGGTTTGTTTAAGGTGATCGTTTTTGTACCCCTTTTTTGGATAGTTTGTTTTCCCTTTCTCGACACCTGCATTAGGGGCCCGTAATATCGACCGCTATACTCTCAAGTGGTCTAAATGCTATCACTGACCGTTGCACTTCGGCTTTACATGCTTTTTCTTTCGTACACGATGTTGACAACAGTACAAGAGCGACAGAAAGATTTTATGTCCGAAAAAATTTCGGCCAGTAAAATTGTGATAGAATTCTGGCTCGCGTTTTATGAAGGGGGAAATGTTCAGCAAACGGTGGTGAATGTGCGATTTTTTGCACCTTTTTCGGTATGTTACAGGTAAACCGTCTGCTGAATTTTATGGTTATTATATGTTAAAACGCATGGGAATTGTTAAATTTTTAAATACAGGAAGAATTTTAGAAACTTTCTTTTGCTCACACAACAAATTAAAATCGGTGGAGTTTTGGTCGGGCTTTGTGCCTCGCTCAACTTTTGGGGAGATTTTGGTATCTGCACCACTTGGTGTTAATAGCTGTAGTGTTTCATTTTGTAAGTCAGTATAATTTGTTTCTGTATCTGACTTAGTTACAGCGTTGACCCTGTGTGTTTCATTCCAGGCTTTATGTTGTCGTCTGTACATTCTTTCAATGCATCAAGACATCTTTAAAAAAAGATCGTACAGGATCTTGGAGGATAGCGCACGTAAATGTGCCGGTAAGGAACGGGGGATTGATATGCGCTTTTGCCAGTGGATATTCTCGATGGTTTCCCCAGAAAGTACGGCATTTTACAAATTACCCCTATAATCTTCTGGGCTAGCAATTCTCTCCTTAAACCCAGTAGAGTGCTTCCGCTATCAACCAAACATTGGCATGGTTTACCCTTGACCAGTGCATCGTAGAACTTAAGGTTACCTCTGGAGGCACATACGCATTAGCTTCTTCATTTTAACAGATATTATGTGTCCACATTTCAATCTCCCTCCGCATGAAACTGCTGGGATACTTTTCATGTTTAAAATCTAAAATATCGGTTTCTGATGATACACTCTGACATTCATTCGTTGGCAATACATTTAAAGTTCGGGATCATGTCACTTCATTTGTTGAGAGTATCGATGAGGGGTGCGTTGTTTGCCCTTTATTTCTGTCTCCAAGAATTTTTGCTATAGTGGCCATAAATTGAACAAAAAAACATTTTTCAGCACGTTTAAACGATGATCTTCTGCTTTCTTGCCCTTTTTCACTTGTTCTAGGGGTGCCGGAAGTGGGGTTCTATCACACATTGAATAAGTGGATGAAAAAGATTGCAATAATTTCATCGAGGGGTTTCTGAGGTTTTTGTCATTCTTACTGTAATCTTCTGTTTGAGGATCTACAGGGGCTCTATTTGCAAAAGCTGTAATTTTTGTGTCATTGATGTAGTTTTTAAAAAATGTCCGATTAGGGAAAAAAAAGCGACCCCCGTTTCTCTAATTGTTGAATGAATCAATATCTGACTGTTGTAAGAATTTAGCAAAGGGGTAGGCACTGTAGAAACGACTTTGTCCATTACCATTAGTTCTTCTAGTTTTTCATAGCTGTACCTACTTTAGCCGCTTTAGTCCATTTTTTAAAAGTGCTCTGCACGTTAGAAATTAGTTAAAAAGTTTCAGTTGCTTTGGTTTAAATTTTGAGAATTGAATTTTAAAAACCCGTGCGTCCAAAAGAAAAAGTTGCATTATCCCATCGTGTATGTACTGGGAATTGTTTTTAAGATCTGTAGGTATGGATTTTATTACTTTTAAAGGCTCCCCACTCAGGTTCCCCATGTAAATCATTGCCCAATCCTCTAAAAGGGATTTCTGTGTTTTAGTTGGAACTCTATATTTTTTAGTCCATGCGCTAATGAATCACCTACGGTAGGTTTGATAAGGCCCTTGTACTTACTAAAATTTTTTCTGTTCTTCTTGGCTCTTTTGTTTTCTAGAGGCTAATTGTATGTTAGAATCTACCTCCATTTCTTTCATCTTTAGTCTAGTTTCGAATCTACTTGTATCTGCTTTTTTGGTGGCCTCCTCAATCCTTTCATTTCTTTTTTATGTTGCCTTCTAAAGCTCTTTATTTTCTCAAGGCAGCTTTCCTTTTTGTTTCTTCTCATACTTTTTATCCGCCCCCTTTTTTAGCTTATCTCCAGTGTGGCCCATGCGATGCCCGCCTGGATACATTCATTTAGTGACGCCATTTTGGGGGTAATTTAGATCAAAATGATAATACAATATAAACACAGAATAGTTTACAATAATGTGTTAGTAAATGTACATCTTTCGCTGGAACAGAAGATGCATGATTAAGTTAGAGCATATCAAAATATTCGGAAAATATACTCATCTAATTTGTTGGAAAGTACGGTACTTGGGATGTTCCACCGCAGTCTTTCACATTACACACTGGTTTGATTTGATAACACACGGGCTGCTTCTAGTTAGTAGAGCAGCAAAAATTAGATACAAGCTTAAGTTGTCAATACAAGCTCATAGTTCATTATAATTCATCAAATATTTCATATTTCATCAAGTTGTTAATACAATCTCCTATTTCATGCGAATGATGAATGAAAATGTGCTAAATAGTGATAAATGGTATTAATGATGAATAATATGATCGTCTGAATGATTGTTAGATGATAAATGAGATGATTAGTCGTATGGCCGTCAATGTCGTCTTGTCTTCGCTGCTTGACTCTGGCGTACCTTCGTTCTAGGCTTGCAGTTCGTCGCTAATCTATTTACTGATTTCGTAAAATGGTGACATTGATGGCTGTATCACATGCAATGAAATGTACACGGTGGTTACGATGGTAATGTTCACTGATGATTTTATACATTTCAATTGCTTTTAGTATACTAACACACTTTCTAAATAATATTGGTAGAATTTCACACTTTACCGATCTAATTTGACTCAATTGTGGTTCACTCCACAAAATGGCGATCGTATAATTTACCACAAGGGAAAAAAAATTAATTTATAGCATGTATCACAATAAATGTGTATTACTTTGCAATATATCACACAGCAATAATGTTGAAACGTGCATTGAACTGATGCTGGTTCACACTTTTGTAATATCAATCGATAGCCATCGTTCGTTCAGTGGTTTATAATACCACTCGCATGTTGGCGATGCTGACAGAAGATATACCCCCTGAATTATGTAATTCTATATTTATAGCAATCCCAAAGAAATCAGGTACCTTGGATTGTAATTAACATCAAAAAATTAACATAATGAGTTACACCACGAAGATTTTGCTAAGAATCACCATGCAAAGAGTTAAGAAGGAAATAAAACCTATAATAGGGGAAGAACAATGTTTGTTCGTAAAAGGCAAGGCCACAGTAAATTATGTGTACTTGCTGTGACAGGGGTGTGTAATGTCTCCAGATCTTTATTCCCATACAGTGAACATATTTTTTTTTAGAAATTTAGAATATATGAAAGTGTAGTATACATCTTGCAAACCGCCACATCGCTGTTTGAATTTCCCCCCGCACTACCCTTCAGTTAGCAACAGTGTCAACAACCGCCACCATCAGAATTAAATTAAATTTTTTTTTTAATGAAGGAATTAGCGCCTATAGTATAAGAAGAAATTGAAATTTACACTATCCTAATTTGAAAAAGAGCGCTGATTTGAAAAGGGAATTCTATTTATAGCCGAAAAGGAGCTCATCCAATGGTCACGACTCGGCATGACGTCAGAGCGCAAGCCTGGAAGGGCAGGAGTAAACAACATCCGAGAGGCTTTAAAAATGGAGCAAAGACCGACAGACGGTCGATGAGTGTAAAACGAAAATCCTTCAGCAATCGCTCAACAGGAGAAGGGCCATTGGAACTGCCGGTTTGGTGTCCTCTACTCAACAATCCATCTGAAGTTTAGCCAACTCCAATAGAGGAAGACAGAGAGAGAAGATCAGCCTATTAAGCAGCCAGCGAACTAGGACAAGAAAAACCTAGTCTGGAGCCTGAAATCTGATGACGTTATGCTTGAAGAAGACATCCAACTATGTTGAAGGTAAGCACACTGTAATATTAAGTTAGTTATGCTCCTTTCCCAGAAAATGGTAAGTTAGTGTGCTGTAAAAATGGGGGTTTTCCTTAAGAACTTAATTCAGGAGAGACTACGCATTCTATTCAGATGTCGTAGTTCGTAGATAATCTGTGCACTAGGTTAACCCATACTCTCGGTCTTCCCCTTGGTCTCTTCCCTTTGATCTTGCCAGTTGTCACCAAGTTCTCCAATTCATTTCTTCTCATAACATGTCCAAAAAATTTGAATGTCTACGTCTAATTTCTCTAATCAATTTACGATTTTCATTTGTCTCCTGTAGTACTTGGTCATTGGTTTTTCTGTCTGTCCATGGTATTCTTTGCATTCTCCTCAGAAACCACATTTCTGCAGCCATCAGATGTTTTTCAGCTTGACTGCTCATTGTCCAAGTTTCACATCCATACAAAAGAACAGGCTCTATGTAGCACCTCAACACTCTTTTTCTCGTTTCAATTGACATCTTTTTATTGGTCAGTATGTTTTTCATCTTGCTAAAGGCTACTTTCGCCATGGCGATTCTTGTTCTAATCTCTTCAAAGCATCTTCCACCAGATGTTATGACTGTTCCGAGATAATTGTACCGATTCACTTGTTGAAGAGTATTCCCATTTACTTGTATATTACATTGTGATATTTCGTTCTTCCTAGTGACGACCATAATCTGTGTCTTTTTACAATTTAATTCTAACCCCAGTTGTTCACTGTGTGCAACAACCGCATCTACTAGGGAAAATAATTATGTAAAAAGGGGAATGGTGAACATGGTTATCAAATTCCGAATCGATCAAGCTATTACTCAACCTTGAGACCATGGGTGACAGGGATGGGCGAAGATGACACTGCTTATCTGGTAGTCTAAACATTGAGCGCCCTGTAGTTGAGGATTGGATGGAGATGAACCGGCTATGGGGTTGATAACTGTTGGGAGACACTAAGACCCTCTTCCCCTTTTGTTTATTTTTCCCTGGGGTCAAAATTCCCTTTATTTATTTTCATTTTTTCTTTGGGGTTTTTACCTTCTTCCATTTCTAATGATCATATCGATGCATTTATGATATCAGTAGATATATGTTTGGTGTTGGAATTTCAGGTAGTGGTTAGAGCCATCCAGATACAGACATGCCTTTTGGTGGGAGCTTCTTACTGGGATGATAATGAAGCCTCTTTTTGAAAGAACTTACAGGCAAGAGGTCATCAAACCACAAAAACCAGGTAAACCTGTATCACCTTGAGGAAATCAGGGGGAATTTTAGCTTGTACCTGGAACTGGAGAGACAACTCAACTATCAACAAACCTGATCCAGAACAACATTCACACAGGGGACCAACTGTATTTAATTTTACAGAACTCTTTTTACAAGTGGGTTCCAAAAACCCTGGAGTGGAGAAGCTCGAGTTCATGATCAAAATTCATTATTATTATAACTCCACTGATAGATGTATAATATTTGTTCATCTGGGGAATTGGGGTTTATAGTTGTGTTTATTTCAAAACCAAGTGAATGATTGTGAGATCAATGAATATACATAATACCTTTGGACTGTATGATAATTTTTCGATTAAAATGACCAAACCCCAACCCCAGCTTGTCGATAATTAAAATGTTACAGATATGTCAATTCCACTCTTGAGTGTTACCTGAATTCCTTGAGTGTTTACGTCATCGTTGTTATTAACTAATATACCATAGATATTACTTATTTAGCTGAGAGCAGAGGGGCAAGGAAACTCCACAAGAATATTATTAATACTGAAGGAAATATTTTCCTTGTTCGCCTTGAGGGCTTCCTTGGCTCTCCTGGACTCTATTTATGGACTCAAGCGATTGAGCCATTGACGGCTAGTATTATTATAACGGGCAGGATCACATTGGGGAGAGGAACTCTAGCTTTCCTCTATCTCTTTGAGATTTTCCAAAAACATCCGGCAGAAAGAAATCACAATTGGGGGAAGTTACATCAATAACATTAGATTTGCGGATGATACAGTCTTGATTGCAGACAATGAGCAGTATCTGCAACATTTAGTAGATGCGGTTGTTGCACACAGTGAACAGCTAGGTTAGAATTAAATTGTAAGAAGACAGAGATTATGGTCGTCTCTAAGAAGAAAGAAATACCACAATGCAATATAAGGATAAATGGGAATAGTCTTCAACAAGTGAATCGGAATAGTTATCTCAGAACAGTCATAACATCTGATGGGAGATGCCTTGAAGAGATTAGAACAAGTATCGCTAAGGCAAAGGTAGCCTCTTTTTTTTTTTTTTTGCTTAATGGAAAACATACTGACCAATGAAAAGATGTCAATTGCAACGAGGAAACAATGGTGTTGAGGTGCTACATAGAACCTGTACTTTTGTATGGGTGTGAAGCGTGGAAAATGAGCAGACAAGCTGAAAAACATCTGATGGCTGTGGAAATATGGTTTCTGAGGAAAATGCAAAGAATACCATGGACAGACAGAAAAACCAACGAGTAAGTACTAAAAGAGGCAAAATGAAAACCCCAAACTGATTAGAGAAATTAGGCGTAGACCAGTGTTTCCCAACCTTTTTTGTGCTATGTCCCACCCAAGTCTTTCTAACATTCCTATGCCTCCCCCCCCCCCCCCCCCAACATATGCATCATTTTTAATATTCAAAAATTGGAATGTTCACTAAAGAAACTCCCCCCCCCCCCCCACCCCCCAGGTCCCGCTTCCCTATGTGTCGGTTGTGTTGGGTGAATTGTTTTGTTTTTGTTTTTTTGGTTTGGCAGTTACCCCAGACAAGCTGGTTCCCCCGCCTCCCCCTTTTTGTGTGTGGACCCTTAGTCTCACTGTGAGCTATTGCCCACAGTGGTCCACCAGGCCCACATCTAAGGTGAAGATATGTGATGGGTTGTTATTTGATCATTCCGGCCCCCGACCAGACCAGAACTGGGGGAGAGTAGCAAATGCACCCGATCCTAGCCAACGGTTTTAGGAAGAAATCACTAGGAAATTATTGAGCAAACACAGTAAGCAAATTTTCAAAACATATAATGGAGAACTGAAATTCAAATACAAAATAATTTTAATGAAAGATTTTTCTATATTATTTTAATTATTAGTAATTATTTAAATTTAGTGAGATCCTTGCGCTTGATGCTTGCTGCAAAGAGTTTTTATCTCAGGTTCCAATTTAGTTAACTTCAGTCTCAAGTCTCCCCGTTTTGTTATATCCAGCCGATTTCTTCCATTTTCGAATTGCCCCCTTTAAGAATCGAATTGCCCCCCTGTGGGGCGTGGGCCCCACGTTGGGAAACACTGGCGTAGACAGTCATCTTTTTTTGGGCATGTTATGAGCAGAAATACATTGGAGAACTTGTTGACAACTGGCAAGATTGAGGGGAAAAGAACAAAGGGAAGGCAGACAAGTACATATCTGGATGGCTGGGCCACGTGATATGGTCGGGACAAGAACACAGCGGTGATCGTGTAAGATGGCGAAACATGACCGCCCACGCTTACCGGCATGGCACATGATGTTGATGATAATTGATGATAGACAATACACAAAGGACCTCATTTATTTAGTATTATATAGTTGATGATAGACAATACACAAAGGACCTCATTTAATTAGGATTGTATATTTGATGATAGACAAGACACTAGACGCTACATTTGTACATTTGTCTCAGTGTTTTATATCTGATGACAAAACTCTAAAGACAATTTGGTTCAGTCATATATATTTATTTATATTCTCTGACATGGTGTTCTCACGGGTATGCCCCCTCCCCCGCCAAACTGTGGGGGGGGGGGGGGGGGGGGGGGGGCGAGGGCGATGAAACAGTTTCTTCTCACAACCAAGTCGTGGGTTCATCTCACAACCAAGTAGTGGGTTCATCTCACAACCAAGTAGTGGGTTCATCTCACAACCAAGTAGTGGGTTCATCTCACAACCAAGTAGTGGGTTCATCTCACAACCAAGTAGTGGGTTCATCTCACAACCAAGTAGTGGGTTCATCTCACAATCAAGTAGTGGGTGATCAAGTAGAGGGAGGGAGAGAGAGAGAGAGAGAACGTCAGATCGGCAAACACACGCACAGGCCGATGGAGAGACAGACAAACCAGTTCGTGGATAGATAGGTAGATGGGTGGGTAGAGCCTCGATCTAGAATGATTTGTGTCTGTTATTGGTCTGTCACAGCTTGTGACAGGCAGGCAGGGAGAGAGGGCTGGGGAGTGTGAGAGAGATAGAGAGACAGAGAAAGAGAGAGTGAGAGAAAGGCAAATGGACGGAACGGACCGACCGACCGATTTAAATAGACAGACAGACAAGCAGGCCGGCAGACAGATATATATATAGATCGATATATAGACAAACAGGCACGCAGGCAGGCACGCAGGCAGGCAGGCAGGCAGGCAGGCAGGCAGGCAGGCAGGCAGGCAGGCAGGCCGGCCGGCCGGCCGGCCGACCGACCGACCGACCGACCGACCGACCGACCGACAGACAGACAGACAGACAGATGTGTGGGTAGGTAGATCGGTAGGCAGCCAAGTAGCTAGGTAGATATTAGGGTGTCAATCAGTGACGGTTATTAATATATTTCTTGGATTCACCTTTGTACTTGAGAGAACTTAATATTCTCACACACCAGGCAATGGCGGTAATGTATTAATATATTTCTGGGATTCCCCCTATACCAGGCAATGACAAGAATCAAAGTACCATCCTCCCAGCTGGTGTCACCACAGCACTCTAGTTTAGCTGACTCGTCTATTAATAGAGCTGATCATGTGTGCTCTTGTCACGCAGTATCCATCAATTAAGATACACGTTTGCCCTGTACACAACCATGTACTCACCCCTCCATTGCATGCCAAAGCGTGTGTCCTGTACGCAACGATGTACTCACCCCTCCACTGACTACCAGAATGTGTGTCCTGTATGCAACCATGTACTCACCCCTCCACTGGCTGCCAAAGCGTGTGATATTGTGATGCGAAGACAAGGGCGTGTACCAGGTCGCATGTGCTCAAATGTAAACACGAGAATGACAAAGCGTGAAAGAATGTGTATAATTCACTTTACGCCGCAATAGCCAAGCCCAATCAATAAACTAATGTCTATTCATACGTAACAGTGTGACCATGGATCTTAGCCGTCGACTGTAGCTTCCAATGTTTCATTCACGTGTCTTAACTAAGCAACAAATATGGTTAATAAAACAGAAAGAAGATGTCGAAGGAACAGACGATGTAGAGAATAAATAAATGTGAACAACATAGACATCCGGCTCAGAACCCGCCACTCATATACGAGGTCATGGACTTCCTGTAAGAAAGCAGTGTATTGCTCCTTTAGTTAACTCTTGTCTGCTATGACCCTATGACTGTGATTGTGTTGCCGCCTGTAAGTGTTGTTTCACAAAAAAGTAATTCGCCCGCTCAGCAAGATAAGCTTCTGTTATGTTATATAAGTGTCAGTAACCTTAGGATTCATGTGTTCACTCTGTCAGATAATGCTTCTGTTGTCTTCTATGAACCGAGTATCAGTACACTAAATTGTTGCTTTCTATGATCCGAGTATCTGTACACTAAACTGTTGTCGTGTATGATCCGAGTATCTGTACACTAAATCAGCCAGTGCTTCTGTTGTCTTCTATGACCCGAGTATCTGCACACTAAACTGTTGTCTTCTATGATCTGAGTATCTGTACATTAAACCAGCCAGTACTTCTGTTGTCATCCATGATCCGAGTATCTGCACATTAAACCAGCCAGTACTTCTGTTGTCTTCCATGATCCGAGTATCTGTACATTAAACCAGTCAGTACTTCTGTTGTCTTCTATGATCCGAGTATCTGTACATTAAACCAGCCAGTACTTCTGTTGTCTTCTATGGTCCGAGTATCTGTACATTACACCAGCCAGTACTTCTGTTGTCTTCTATGATCTGAGTATCTGCACATTAAACCAGCCAGTACTTCTGATGTCTTCTATGATCCGAGTATCTGTACATTAAACCAGCCAGTACTTCTGATGTCTTCTATGATCCGAGTATCTGTACATTAAACCAGCCAGTGCTTCTGATGTCTTCTATGATCCGAGTATCTGTACATTAAACCAGCCAGTACTTCTGATGTCTTCTATGATCCGAGTATCTGTACATTAAACCAGCCAGTACTTCTGATGTCTTCTATGATCCGAGTATCTGTACATTAAACCAGCCAGTACTTCTGTTGTCTTCCATGATCCTAGTATCTGCACACTAAACTGTTGTCTTCTATGATCCGAGTATCTGTACACTAAACTGTTGTCATCCATTATCCGAGTATCTGTACATTAAACCAGCCAGTACTTCTGTTGTCTTCCATGATCCGAGTATCTGCACACTAAACTGTTGTCTTCTATGATCCGAGTATCTGTACACTAAACCAGCCAGTACTTCTGTTGTCTTCTATGATCTGAGTATCTGTACATTAAACCAACCAGTACTTCTGTTGCATTCCATGATCCGAGTATCTGTACATTAAACCAGCCAGTACTTCTGTTGTCTTCCATGATCCGAGTATCTGTACATTAAACCAGCCAGTACTTCTGTTGTCTTCTGTGATCTGAGTATCTGCACATTAAACCAGCCAGTACTTCTGATGTCTTCTATGATCCGAGTATCTGTACATTAAACCAGCCAGTACTTCTGTTGTCTTCTATGATCCGAGTATCTGTACATAAATCCAGCCAGTACTTCTGTTGTCTTCCATGATCCGAGTATCTGCACACTAAACTGTTGTCTTCTATGATCCGAGTATATGTACACTAAACTGTTGTCATCCATGATCCGAGTATCTGTACATTAAACCAGCCAGTACTTCTGTTGTCTTCCATAATCCGAGTATCTGCACACTAAACTGTTATCTTCTATGATCCGAGTATCTGTACACTAGACCAGCCAGTACTTCTGTTGTCTTCTATGATCTGAGTATCTGTACATTAAACCAACCAGTACTTCTGTTGTCTTCCATGATCCGAGTATCTGTACATTAAACCAGCCAGTACTTCTGTTGTCTTCCATGATCCGAGTATCTGTACATTAAACCAGCCAGTACTTCTGTTGTCTTCCATGATCCGAGTATCTGCACACTAAACTGTTGTCTTCCATGATCTGAGTATCTGCACACTAAACTGTTGTCTTCCATGATCCGAGTATCTGCACACTAAACTGTTGTCTTCCATGATCCGAGTATCTGCACACTAAACTGTTGTCTTCCATGACATGATCCGAGTATCTGCACACTAAACTGTTGTCTTCTATGATCCGAGTATCTGTACATTAAACCAGCCAGTACTTCTGATGTCTTCTATGATCCGTGTATCTGCACACTAAACTGTTGTCTTCTATGATCCGAGTATCTGTACATTAAACCAGCCAGTACTTCTGTTGTCTTCTATGATCCGAGTGTCTGTACATTAAACCAGCCAGTACTTCTGTTGTCTTCTATGATCTGAGTATCTGTACATTAAACCAGCCAGTACTTCTGTTGTCTTCCATGATCCGAGTATCTGCACACTAAACTGTTGTCTTCTATGATCCGAGTATCTGTACACTAAACTGTTGTTTTCCATGATCCGAGTATCTGTACACTAAACCAGCCAGTACTTCTGTTGTCTTCCATGATCCGAGTATCTGTACATTAAACCAACCAGTACTTCTGATGTCTTCTATGATCCGAGTATCTGTACATTAAACCATCCAGTACTTCTGTTGTCTTCCATGATCCGATTATCTGCACACTAAACTGTTGTCTTCTATGATCCGAGTATCTGTACACTAAACTGTTGTCATCCATGATCCTAGTATCTGCACACTAAACTGTTGTCTTCTATGATCCGAGTATCTCTACATTAAACCAGCCAGTACTTCTGTTGTCTTCCATGATCCGAGTATCTGTACATTAAACCAACCAGTACTTCTGATGTCTTCTAAGATCCGAGTATCTGTACATTAAACCATCCAGTACTTCTGTTGTCATCCATGATCCGAGTATCTGCACACTAAACTGTTGTCTTCTATGATCCGAGTATCTGTACACTAAACTGTTGTCATCCATGATCCGAGTATCTGCACACTAAACTGTTGTCTTCTATGATCCGAGTATCTGTACACTAAACTGTTGTCATCCATGATCCGAGTATCTGCACACTAAACTGTTGTCTTCTATGATCCGAGTATCTGTACATTAAACCAGCCAGTGCTTCTGTTGTCTTCTATGATCCGAGTATCTGCACATTAAACCAGCCAGTACTTCTGTTGTTGTCTATGGTTGTGAGTTATATCATGAGTATTGTATCCACTTGGCCCGATAGCCGTCCTTACATTTGATAAATACTTGTCAGCAGTATTATTCTCTTCTTGCTGCCTCCGCGCCCCTACTTCATGCACGTATTTACATTACTCCCCGTGTGTTTGTGTCACGTTTTGTGAATAGTGGAGTATGTGCAAATGCAGCATTCATTATAACTTTTCTGTGCGTGTTTTTGTAAAACCACCTTGTACTTCATGTTGTCTCCTGTGTTGATTGGGTGGGATATTTAAGGAAAACAGCAATCACTTGACATCTCTATATTGTTTGTCTTCAAATGAAGCGGGTATAGGTCAGAGTAATGTTCTCTGTTCTGCATATATTGGACACTCTTGCAACAAATGTCCAGCTGTCATTTGACCAGCTACATTCATCAGTATCTCCAAGCTTTAGTTGATTGAACATGTGGTCTTTCCGCCTGAATTGACCTTACAGCGTCTGAATATTGTTACTGACAGATTGTAAGTTTAAGATCTTACAGACCGTGAGTTTAAGCTCTTACAGACTGTAAGTTTAAGAGCTTTCAGACCGTGAATTTAAGCTCTTACAGACTGTAAGTTTAAGCTATTACAGACCTGGAGTTTAAGAGCTGTTACAGACCGTGATCTCAAGCTATTACATACCGTGAGTTAAACTCTTACAGTACAGACCGTGAGTTTAAGAGCTCTTACAACCCGTGAGTTTAAACTCTAACAGACCGTGAGCTTAAGAGCTCTTACAGACAGTGAGTTTAAGCTCTTATAGGCCGTGAATTTAAGCTCTTACAAACCACGAGTTTAAAAACTCTTACAGACCGTGAGTTTAAAAGACTCTTAGCAGACCAGTGAGTTTAAAAGACTCTTACAGACCATGAGTTTAAAAACTCTTACTGACCGTGAGTTTAATAACTCTTACAGACCGTGAGTTTAAAAACTATTACAGACCGTGAGTTTAAAAACTCTTGCAGACCGTGAGTTTAAAAGACTCTTACCGTGAGTTTAAAAACTCTTACTGACCGTGAGTTTAATAACTCTTACAGACCGTGAGTTTAAAAGCTCTTACAGACCGTGAGTTTAATAACTCTTACTGACCGCGAGTTTAAAAACTCTTACAGACCGTGAGTTTAAAAACTCTTGCAGACCGTGAGTTTAAAAGACTCTTACAGACCATGAGTTTAAAAACTCTTACTGACCGTGAGTTTAATAACTCTTACTGACCGTGAGTTTAAAAACTCTTACAGACCGCGAGTTTAAAAACTCTTACAGGCCGTGAGTGGGTACTGGTGTGTGGCTGCTGGTTTTCTAGTGACTGCCGCTTCCATCGACGATGAACTGTATTTTCTGTGGAGGACTTTTGTGTTGGCATTCTGGCGGCGGCATTATGCAGTGTACCTGTGCGAACTGTTGGCTTGCGAGACTCCTGTTTGTTCCACTTTTCACATTGGGCAGTGAGGAGCATTTTGTGCACAGGAACGGAGCATAATGGGGACGACCCGTTGTCGTGAAGTTGGAACTGCGACTAATGACTAGACCGTGAGTTGAAGCCCTGACGTGGGCTGCATGCGCGCTCAGGTGGTGCGAATGATAACACGGTGGGGCTCAGGTGGTGCGAGTGATGACACGGTGGCGCTAGGGTGGTGCGAGTGATGACACGGTGGCGCTCGGGTGGTGCGAGTGATGACACGGTGGGGCTCAGGTGGTGCGAGTGATGACACGGTGGCGCTAGGGTGGTGCGAGTGATGACATGGTGGCGCTAGGGTGGTGCGAGTGATGACACGGTGGCGCTCGGGTGGTGCGAGTGATGACACGGTGGCGCTCAGGTGGTGCGAGTGATGACACGGTGGCGCTCGGGTGGTGCGAGTGATGACACGGTGGCGCTCAGGTGGTGCTAGTGATGACACGGTGGCGCTCAGGTGATGCGAGTGATGACACGGTGGCGCTCAGGTGGTGCTAGTGATGACACGGTGGCGCTCAGGTGATGCGAGTGATGACACGGTGGGGCTCAGGTGGTGCGAGTGATGACACGGTGGGGCTCAGGTGGTGCGAGTGATGACACGGTGGCGCTCAGGTGGTGCGAGTGATGACACGGTGGCGCTCAGGTGGTGCGAATGATGACACGGTGACGCTCAGGTGGTGCGAGTGATGACACGGTGGGGCTCAGGTGGTGCGAGTGATGACACGGTGGCGCTAGGGTGGTGCGAGTGATGACACAGTGGCGCTCAGGTGGTGCGAATGATGACACGGTGATGCTCAGGTGGTGCGAATGATAACACGGTGGGGCTCAGGTGGTGCGAGTGATGACACGGTGGCGCTAGGGTGGTGCGAGTGATGACACGGTGGCGCTCGGGTGGTGCGAGTGATGACACGGTGGGCTCAGGTGGTGCGAGTGATTGACACGGTGGCGCTAGGGTGGTGCGAGTGATGACATGGTGGCGCTAGGGTGGTGCGAGTGATGACACGGTGGCGCTCGGGTGGTGCGAGTGATGACACGGTGGGCGCTCAGGTGGTGCGAGTGATGACACGGTGGCGCTCGGGTCGTGCGAGTGATGACACGGTGGCGCTCAGGTGGTGCTAGTGATGACACGGTGGCGCTCAGGTGATGCGAGTGATGACACGGTGGCGCTCAGGTGGTGCTAGTGATGACACGGTGGCGCTCAGGTGATGCGAGTGATGACACGGTGGGGCTCAGGTGGTGCGAGTGATGACACGGTGGGGCTCAGGTGGTGCGAGTGATGACACGGTGGCGCTCAGGTGGTGCGAGTGATGACACGGTGGCGCTCAGGTGGTGCGAGTGATGACACGGTGGCGCTCAGGTATGGTGCGAATGATGACACGGTGACGCTCAGGTGGTGCGAGTGATGACACGGTGGGCTCAGGTGGTGCGAGTGATGACACGGTGGCGCTAGGGTGGTGCGAAGTGATGACACGGTGGCGCTCAGGTGGTGCGAATGATGACACGGGTGACGCTCAGGTGGTGCGAGTGATGACACGGTGGGGCTCAGGTGGTGCGAGTGATGACACGGTGGCGCTCAGGTGGTGCGAGTGATGACACGGTGGGGCTCAGGTGGTGCGAGTGATGACACGGTGGGGCTCAGGTGGTGCGAGTGATGACACGGTGGCGCTAGGGTGGTGCGAGTGATGACACGGTGGGCTAGGGTGGTGCGAGTGATGACACGGTGGCGCTAGGGTGGTGCGAGTGATGACATGGTGGGGCTAGGGTGGTGCGAGTGATGACACGGTGGCGCTCGGGTGGTGCGAGTGATGACACGGTGGCGCTCAGGTGGTGCGAGTGATGACACGGTGGGGCTCAGGTGGTGCGAGTGATGACACGGTGGCGCTAGGGTGATGCGAGTGATGACACGGTGGCGCTAGGGTGGTGCGAGTGATGACACGGTGGGGCTCAGGTGGTGCGAGTGATGACACGGTGGGGCTCAGGTGGTGCGAGTGATGACACGGTGGCGCTAGGGTGGTGCGAGTGATGACACGGTGGGGCTCAGGTGGTGCGAGTGATGACACGGTGGGGCTCAGGTGGTGCGAGTGATGACAAGGACTGGATAGAGTTTTGCAGGGATAGGTGGTTAATCTGTCCCTCCGGTAGCGAGCGACGAGTGCAGACATCCAACCCTGATCTGACCTTGCCCATGCCATTGTCGGTGTAACACCCTAACAATTACATCAACGCGCCCACTAGGAGACATATTGTGCTGTTGTAAAGCGGTTGCATTTGATGCTTGGTTCCTGGGTGTGAGAAGAGACATCTTCAGCAAATGCCCTGTCGTGTAGATGCTGATCACGCCAGGAACATTGGTTGTGGGTCTGTCTGGTTCCTTCCCTCGGCTCCACGCTTACATCGAAACTGAAGCATCATTAAATACGTTATTTAACAGGAAACGTTAACCCGTTCAACAAACAATTGAAGAAGTTGGATGTGTCCGCCGAAAGGCGCAAATATCGCAGCATTGCTGCGAACAGGCACAACACATTTACGTCCTAAACATTTCTGACGAACGAAGAAGAAGAAGAAGAAGAAGAAGAAGAAGAAGAAGAAGAAGAAGAACTATGTTGTTTTATGATATTGTTTAAAGGGGGGTTGGTGTGTGTGCAGGGGGGGGGGGGACAAGGGGGCGGGGTGGGGTGGGGGAATAACTGTGAGAAGATCGACTTCAGTGTGCCAGGTGTTATCCCATAAATATCCGTTAGGGAACTCGTGAAGCCACTAAAACAGCTCATCAATAAACTCACAAGCATGGATTGGTGCCCACAGAAGCGGAGACCCGAAGTAGATGTTGTAGGAAACGCTTGTCCTGCTGCATGTTATTTGTGGAACGCTGCGATCAACCCCAAGTTGATTTTCTGGCAGTAGTTTGCCATAGATTTCTGAACCAGAAGTCAACGTGTAGTCCAACTTAGTGTCGGTGTAGGGTTGAACGTCCTACCTGGCCATCTGAGCGCCGGAAGTTGACGAGGACACACGAGACAACTTCAACATTGACAGTTATAGTTACCACATCGGGATTCGAACCCCCTCCATATGACGACAGGACCTCGCGCCCTTTGGTCCAAGTAGACTTGCTCCTGCAGCGAGGCGCATCGTCATTTGAAGGTGACAGTTTCGAACCCCAGCTTTCAGTTTGTATGTTGTCGAGAGTATCCCAATCATTGGACAGCTAAAATGAGCAATCTGGACATTTTGAGGGAAGCTAAGTTGCAACGGCCGGTCTCCCTGGTCTAGGAGTTTGCGACTTTCTCCGTAATCCCGTATACTCTCGTGAGTAACGTGACGTGCGCGAGAATCGGTTGCGGTTCTCGCCGCGTCGGTAACTTACGGGGTATGTGAGCCGGTCGCTCAGAAAGCGATGGCAAACTACTGAGCGTAATCTTGCCAAGAAATCAACAATCAGCTGACAGATAACGATGTCCTGTAAAGGATTTTTTTTTTTCATATCCCTTACAACACGTTGCAGTCAACACCAGCATTTTCAGCTGCTTTTGATGTACTAGGCAAGATTACACTCAGTAGTTTGCCATGCTTTCTGAGCGGACGGCTCACATACCCCGTAAGTTACCAATGCGGCGAGAACCGATACCGATTCTCGCGCAAGTTACGTTTCTCACGTGGATATACGGGATTACGGAGAAAGTCGCTAACCACTAGGCCAGGGAGACGGCGAGTAAGTGTTAATTCTACAATTACTGTTTGATCTATACCGAACCTTGCATTAGCCAAGTGTTAATTCTACAATTACTGTTTGTTCTATACCAAAACCTGCATTACCAAAGTGTTAATTGGTTGATTGATTGATTGATTGATTTAGGAATCGAGCGGAGAGCCGCAGTGACTGCCTCCACCTCCATTCTTAAGCTGGATGTTGTGGTATCATATGCCAGGCTCTCCTGCACCAAACGTCGACCATTAGCTTTGGCTATGACCCCCAGCCACTTCTCTCACCTCTTGACACCGAACCATCTGTGTAGATAATCACACCACCCGAGTGAGCATTGTCCTGAATTAGTTGCTGGATTTCCACTTCCGTGGCCCCTGCTGGCCACTCCCTGCACTCCCGGCTTAATGTGATTATAACTCTGCACAAGTCTAACTGCTCTGCTGGCACTCTGACCCACTCCTTTCCTCGCCTAATGTTCTCCAAGGGGCACACCTGTCTGATCGTATCCTCCGCCTGAGCCATCCATGATTTCCCTCTTATCAGTCGCTGACCCTTAACTGCGTCCACCGCCTCATGCAACGGGTGATCTGTGTCTGCAGCTACTCTGAGGTATGCCTTCGCCTGCATCACCTTGAGCCTACCAGGTACAGCTCGGCAGACCAAGGATGTAACGCATACACACTACTGGGGTGTCTCTGGTCGTCCCAGAATGACCCGCATAGCTTCGTTCTGTATGCGCTCTAACTTCACCAGCTGACTCTCTGAGACAGTGAGCAGACCTAATCCATAATCAATTACTGAGAGGATCAAGTGCTGGTATAGCGTGAAAAGCATTCTCTGCTCTATGTCCATTGCAGCCATAGTTTTAAGTGCATTGAGTCCCTTTTGAGACCTTGTCACAACCGTCTCCACATGGTTCTTGAAGGATAGGCTCCCGTCAAATGTGATCTCCAGATACTTTAGTTTGTTCATCAAAGTGTTAATTCTACAATTACTGTTTGTTCTATATCCAGACCTGCATTAGCCAAGTGTTAATTCTACAATTACTGTGTGTTCTATTGCGAGACCTGCATTAGCCAAGTGTTAATTCTACAATTACTGTTTGTTCTATTGCGAGACCTGCATTAGCCAAGTGTTAATTCTACAATTAGCCTACTGTTTGTTCTATAACGAGGCCTGCATTGCCAAGTGTTAATTCTACAATTACTGTTAAAAAAAAAAAGGTTGCAACGACAACTGATCACAATCATCAGAAAGCGGCAGTCATTGTTTTGTGGCCATTTTATGAGAAGACAAACACTGGAACAGATTGTAACAACCGGAGAGATTTGTGGACAGAGAGACAATTCTCGACAATCGTGCGTCATGGCCCGGAACGGAGTCAGCACGTAAATTGTTTCCCTCTAAGACACCCGGAGTCTAGACCCGGGTGCCCCCCCCCCCCCCCCCCCCCCCCACACACACACAGTGTCAAGGAAGTAAATGGCCGAAACATTCCAGGAAAGGGGACTGCTTCTGACTATCAGAAGCCTCCTCTCGTACTTGCTCGACGGCGTAGTTGTAACCACCTTGCCGTCGGAGATGGCAATTTGTGGAGAAGCATGACCGCCCACGCTATAGTATGTCCACATTTGTTTGCCTTCATTCACGATCAATTATTTTGAAAACTCTGTTGCATCAAATTTTTCCAGCCGTCTTATAGTTACCCCCACCCAAGGAATATGTCTTTGATAGGTCCACAAACAACTTAAATCATTGAAAGCGGCGACATTCCTTTGATGTTTTGCTTAACATCTAGTGATTTCTCGCTAAAAAAAGTTATGTTTACAGTAATGTGGACCTGCAAATTCAGATGACAAACAAAGGCGTATCCGGATTCGTATGGGAGTGGGTGCAATCAAAGAAGTAGCTTACAATCGACAGGGAAGAAGGACTATATTTCTTACCTTATTTTTCATTTCCTTCTTGTTTCTTCAGCTGATGCTGATGCTGTAATGTTAAGGGTCTGCAATTTGTCTGAATAGTTGAAGCAAAATATCCCAGTAAGTGTGTACGTAGATTAAGTTCTGCGATCTGCTCAGACCTTAATCTGTGTCGGACGATTCCAGTAGGTTGATGATTGCTCTCGGTTGCATAAAACTCAATCCATCCTTTCTCCAATAGTCCTCTTCCCCTTTCAACACATGGTCCAGACGTTTTTTCCAGTACCTTTTATCAATATTTAATAGCGCGGACAGACAGACAGACAGACAGACAGACAGACAGACAGACAGGCAGACAGACAGGCAGGCAGGCAGACAGGCAGACAGACAGACAGACAGAAAGGTAGGTAGGTAGGTAGGTAGGTAGGTAGGCAGAAAGGTAGGTGGGTGGGTGGGTGGGTGTTTGGCTGGCTGGCTGGGTGGGTCGGTCGTTCGGTCGGTGGGTCGGTGGGTGGGTGGGTCGACCGGCAGGCAGGCAGGCAGGCAGGCAGATAGATAGATAGATAGATAGATAGATAGATAGATAGATAGATAGATAGATAAGATAGATAGATAAGATAGGTAGATAAGATAGATAAGATAGATAGATAGATAAGATAGATAAGATAGATAGATAGATAGATAGATAGATAGATAGATAGATAGATAGATAGATAGATAGATAGATAGATAGATTGATTAGACAGACAGACAGACAGACAGACAGACAGACAGACAGATAGATAGACAGATAGATAGATAGATAGATAGATAGATAGATAGATAGATAGATAGATAGATAGATAGATAGATAGATAGATCTGTTTACTCAAGCCCAATGCATGTGAAGCCGCGTGACACGACACGGCTCCACAGGATGTTTAGCTGATGCAACAACAAGAAACCCCTCCCCTGTAGCTGGAGGATCATGGGTAATTTGAATGGTTAAAAATTGAGCGCGCGATTTTGCCCAGGGGATTCAGTGCTGGAGTGGCCTCAGCGGCCGAAGGCCGCACTGACATCAAGCAGAGAGGGGGAATTTGATCGTCCCCCTCACACCATCTCCAGTCGGAAACCGTGTGTGTGTGACCAGCGCTAACCAGGTGTTGCCAAATATATTAATTCAGGTGCATAGACCTGTGAAACAAATAGGACAGTGAAGAGAGCCCGCAAAATATGGCTCGCAGAAACATTACTGCTGGAACGCTGGTGCACGATGGTTGAGGATGTGATTCCTGCCGAAGGGAACAACCCTGGGTCCTTAATTATCCCCCATTTTCCCTTACCTCACATTTTCCACCTCCCCTCCCAACTGATCCCATAGTTGAGCTTTCCATACCTTAGTTTGTTACCGTGTGGTTAAAGCTGTAGTTCCTGGTTCGACCGTTCACACTCATGTTTATACTTCAATTTTTGAAGTTGTGGTCTTGTTAGAGTAATGTGTCCCAATTAGTTTGGGGACATGACTTTCTCTGGTGGCATTAGGCACAATATTGGATTTGGCTGAGGCACAGAGGTTTGGTAATATCTGGAGCTCAATCCACTGATTTTCCGCTGTGTACTACAGGGATCCATAGTGTTGTGTTGTGTGTCTCAGGATGGTGAGTCCCGTCTCCGCACTGTAAGGCTCATACTCAGATTTAGAGTTGTGTTACTTTCTGTTTTCCAAGTAATGGTCTCTCTGTTGTCCAGTCCTGGTCAGCCGGCTGTATAGATATCGTAGCAGAGTCTTAGGAGTACTCTGTAGGCTCGGCCACAACAGGCAGAGGTCTGGCTATATGCGGCAGACTGCCTATATGAATGTCAGTGATGTAGAGTGTTGATTGTCTTGTCCATAAGTAACCACACTTTGTCATCCGCATAGTTATGAATATGTGCTACAGTATTGGACAAAATAAAGACTGATGCGTATTGTTTTACCTTGTTTATCTAGTCTTTGCTGTTGTATTATGTTTAGTCATTGTTGTCCCAGTAACGTTGGTTATTGTCGGTCCCATTCATTGATGTTGTTACAGTTCTACAGTGTGATCTTTTGTCTGGGGTATACAACAGTATACCCTCCGCTCAAAGAACTCCTGGAAATCTTCTGTCTAATTTTCTATCCCTTTCTTTTGTTAACTGGAGGGAATATATAAGGTGCTCTTTTTCTCTTTCTTCTTATTATCTTTTCTTCTCTGGCCTACTAAAAGTCAGTGTTGCGCTTCTTTGTCTTTGAGCACCCAAGAATAGGAAACTTATGTCCTCCTATCCTTGATATTCATTTTTACTGTTGCACATGCATTGTTCTTTTTTCGGAATTTGTAATAGTATAAAACAGTATTACAACCACACGGAATGACACTATCCAGTGCCGTCCACCGGGCGCATGAAACGCAAATTATTCATCCCTACGACGCTTGACGGCAGAAGTGGAAGATGATGATGATGATGTGATGATGATGATAAAACAGTTTCTTGCGATCAGCTTCTTGACAAAAATATGTGTACAACTTCATAGCGATTCTTTTAAGTGTACAATTTTGCATTAAACCCATTGAAAAACATTCACACATTTCAATGTTAGCGATAAGTGGTAAAAAAAAAAAAGTCGCTTAAAAGTCGACAAGGTCGACTTCATCGCACCGGGCTTTATCCCATATGGCTCAGTCTCTTTCCGCAACGCGGAAAGCGTCACACAAAGCACGAACTCCGTAGCATTTAGCGACGACCCACAGGAGTCTCCGAAACATTTAACTCGTAAACCGAAGGGTGCGGCCCGGAATCGAACCCACACCCTTCGGAGCACAAGTCAAACGGCTTGACCACTTCGCCACAGAGACTCCCAAGAGACGACCGCCAGGAGTCTCCGAGAAAATGCACCCGTGAACGAATGAAGGCGTTCGGAAACAACTCCACCACCTTCGGAGCCCAAGGCAATGGATAAGTGGTAAGATTTAAAAAAAAAAAAAAACAACATATTAATCAGGTTTCATGAAATAACCCAAAATTTGAGACACCTCTGAACAGTCTTAGTTTGAACAACGCGGGGGGTTGGCAAAAGGCCAATCCCGTGAAAACACGTAGGGAGACTGGGGAGAAATGGACATAGGGGAGAAATGGACCACCCCCTCTCTGGCCCCCGGCTGTGATGCAATGAAAGTGAAACCATAATAAGTTTGTTTTTCCACATCAAACATAGTCCGAATTTTTCATTGCCATCGACTTCCCGCACAGGTCATTCCCCACGCAAAGTTTGAAAATTTTTCTGCACTAAAGTTTCTTTTTCCAGTTCCAGACACCATCGTAAAGCAGACGCACTAGTCAGGAATCAGGACAAGGTAATTACGTTAATATCTTTATTTACTTGTTATTTAAGAGTTCATATAAAAAATATAGCATATAATATTCGATTTAAGAGACTTTATGGCTGAATAGTTTAATACATTGATGGGGGAGAAATGGACCGGTTCATTTCTCCCCATGGTTATATTTCTCCCCATAGAAGAAATTGACAAGACATTCTGTTGTTATTAAAAGTGTTGAAGATTGCATTCGAATATCAGCATTATTGATTTTTTTAATACTGGGGTCTAAATCTAGACCAATAAAACTGTTAACAAATTTGATTTCAGTGATTTATTAAAGATGCACGCCATTCGTGCTATGATCAGTATTTTCTTTGCAAATGATAGGCATACCATTCTAAATGTGATATAATTCTGTCTCTCTTTTGTTTCAGATGCCAAGATTGTACATCAGAAACACCAACAAGGGTCTCGTTACGGAGGAACGTATGAGAGAAGCTGTTAATGCTGTGAAAAATGGAATGAAAGTGAGGAAAGCTGCAAGGGAGTACGGCATTGCTCGCTCTACCCTCAATAACAATCTTACAAAAGACAGAGAAGGAAAAGGTCTGCCTACTAGACTCGTACCAAATTATAGGCATAGCCTTGTTTTCACAGCTAAGCAAGAAGCTGATTTTGCTAGTTACTTGAAAGATTGTGCAAGAATGTTCCATGGACTCACAACTAAAAACGTTCGTATTTTGGCGTACGAGATGGCGAAAGTCAATAATATTGCACATCCTTTAACCTGGGATGAGCAAATGATGGCAGGGAATGACTGGCTTTGTGGATTTTTGCGACGGAATCCCGAGCTGACCATAAGGCAACCTGAGGCAACATCTCTGGCTAGAGCTACAGCTTTCAACAAACATAATATTTGCACCTTCTTCAACATTGTGAAGGAAACCATTACAAAACTAAATCTGAGTGGAGCTCAAATCTACAATTGGATGAGTCAGGTCTGACCACTGTACAGAAAGTGCCAAAAGTAATTGCCCCACGAGGAGTGAAGCAAATAGGCCAGGTGACATCCAGAGAAAGAGGAGAACTGGTCACAATCTGTTGCATTGTGTCAGCTGCGAGTCACATTATCCCTCCAGTTTTGTGTTTCCCAGAAAAAATTTTAAGAATTTTATGCTTGCTGGAGCACCTGAAGGTTCCCTTAGCCTTTGTGAATGAATCAGGTTGGATGACCCGTGATAATTTCGTCAAAGTTATAAATCAAAGACTTCCCTTTGAGTTTGATCTTGGACAATCACGATTCCCACATTTCATTTGAATCACTTGAACTGTGCAAGAAAAACAACATTCATTGATCACGTTGTCACCACACACCTCATCTAAAACTCAGCCCTTGGACCGTTCAGTTTTTGGACCCATGAAGTCGGTCTACAACAATGCGTGTGATTCATGGATGATGAAAAATGTTGGGACACCACTGGACAATCTATCAAGTTGCAAATCTAGGAGGCCACGCTTTTCTTAAAGCGGCAACTCCCATTAACATTCAATCAGGCTTTGCAGTGTCAGGTATTTGGCCTTTTAACGAAGATGTTTTTACAGAAGATGATTTTATGCCTTCAGAAATAACGAACAGGCCCATCAGCAAGGACAGTGAAAATGCCACTTTAGAAAGCAATGAACAGACAGGATCAGCATCTCCACATTGTGGTACCAGCACAGATCAAACTGCACAAGAATTTCATGAAAATCAGAAAGAGTGTAATGTTGAGAACCTTGTAGATGACTTGCAGGAAATATCAGGGAGTCTTCAACATAAGCTACTTCTTCCTTTACTTCGCCTCATGTTTTCAGAGGACTACCAAAAGCTGGTCCGCGAAAAGATTCAAATAATATGAGGAAAAGAGGAAAAACTATGCTGGCTACTTCTATGCCAGAAATGGATCGAATTAGGGAAAGAGCGGTGATGAAAGAAAAGGCAGCAAAAGTTCCACCCAAAAAGGCAAAGAGACAGCTGCTGAAAGAACTTGATGTTGATTCAGATCCAGAAACTGACATTTCGTTTTGTGATGACACAGATTCTGATGTTTCATTTGGTGAAAATGAGGAGTGTACGGTTAGCTTGACTGGTGTGCGTGAGGTTTTTGAAGGCCAGTGTGTGCTATGTGAATATGGAACAAAGAAGACTTGTGTTTACTATGTAGGAATTGTAAGGGGAGACATTGATGATGATGGAGATGTTGAGGTAGAGTTCTTGCGCAAGAGTGAGAAGGTTGCTGGTAAATTTGTTAACCTAAGGTAGAAGATGTCGCCAGTGTCTCAATTACATGTATTAAAGCACAGCTTACTAGATCTACAATCACTGGAACCACTTCTAGGACCAAAGATGGCTATGTCTTCAAAGAAAGTCTTGCAGGCATAAATGTTCGATAAAACTTTATATTAGATTAATATATCATATTAAACTTTTTTACTGTCGCTTAAAATAATTTAAAAAAACTGCAAATATCCTTTTAATGATTATTTATTTGTTATAGCAATATGGATGAGTTGTTGCTGCTTCTTTTTAAAAAAGGTCCATTTCTCCCCACTATGGTCCATTGCTCCCCACGTGCTGGTCCATTTCACCCCAATGGTGGTCAATTTCTCCCCATGTTCATATACATTTTTGAAATGCATTTTGTAAAGAAACATATAGAAATAGATTGCTAAATGTTTTCCCCTTTTAAAATAAATGAATGTACAACATTTAAGTCTTGGTTTTGTTATGTTTCGATAAAATCTGTTCCGGTAATGAGCAAAAATTGAAAATTACAAAATTGCTGGTCCATTTCTCCCCAGTCTCCCCTACAATATTCAAAATTGAGCCCTGATTGTCTGGCTACGCTGTAATACATTTAAAATTATGTATTTCATGTCAGACTCGTAAATTATATATGTCATATAAACAAACTTTGAAATCTGCTGTAAAATCTCCAGAACAAAAAATTTTTTGTTGGGTGGACATAATGATAAGGTTATATACTAAATTTCATAATTTCCCCTCAGTTGGTTACTGAGATATTGATGTTTATATTGCGGCAAACAATTGTGGACATACTATAGACGGCAAGACACTTGATGATGATAGATGTGTCCTAAAATATCTACCAACATGTACTTCTATGAGCATCACACAATACGTGTACATTTATTCGGTATTCGGGGGTTTGATCCCATACGATCCGGTCTTTTTCCCCAGAGCGTCCTGTTGAAAAGTGTCGCACAAAGCAACAACTCCGTAGCTCCAGTGACGACCGCCAGGAGTCTCCGAGAAAATGCACCCGTGAACCAATGAAGGCGTTCGGAAACAACTCGACCACCTTCGGAGCCCGAGGCAATGGATTCACCACACGGCCACGGAGACCCCGACCTTGAACTGCTAGTCTGCCCAGGATAGTCTTTAAATGATCTCCAGTGTTGATGGTGAGTACTGAACAACTGGCACCCTATCAGCAACAGATGGACTGGCTAAGTACCGCATGACCCAGAGAGTGTAACCATGTCTGTCCGGACCTGAGAGAAGTGGCCAGGCACGAGACCCACTCATCTGTCCGTCTGGAGCTTGACGCAACACGGACAGGGAGTCACACAGCAGTGGAATGTACGTGAATCGTGTCCTGTTGTGCGGTGTTGGATTGTGGCGTCCGAACCAGGAGTCATATGTCGACACGCTTGTTAGCAGGACAGAAGGCCACGGGTTGCATGGCTGGTTGTTGCCGTCAGCGGGCTGTCGGCTTTGTTGGAGCGCTAGGTTGGATTCTCTGGCGGGGATAAAGCTTTCTGTTACATTACCTGGTGTATTCTGTCAAATGTCTTCCCTGTGCTTGAGAGCACACGCCAACACCAAACGTCTTCCCTGTGCTTGAGAGCACACGCCAACACCAAACGGTCGGTATGTCTATTCATCTTACAATCTGTATTGGTCTCCCTTTGTGTTGAATTCCTCGGGTCGGGCGATTTGAACAGAACAAATCAAACAGCGTAAGTGTGAAGGTCATGGGAAGGGGAAAATTGGAGTAAGCCGTAACATCGGTAAGAGTGGATGGGAAGAGAGGCAGGGAAAGACCAGGGGAGATACTGCCAGACAGTTGGAATCATGGCGCTGAGGACTATCTGTATGAGACATTATTGGCAGTACGCGAGACAGAAGGCTGTGGACAAATACAACGACGATTAACGCCTTGTGGCACGGATTGTAGGAAGAGCTTGTTTGCACCGCCGAGCAGGGTTGGTAAATAGGCTGTATTGAAGTCTGGCTCACCAGAATGGCATGCGAATTTATTACTAGTGGGTGACATAAGTACGTCGCGGATCAATAGGCCGACAAATAACTTGGCCGATTTTTATGGATTGGAATGTGTGCGTGAAATTGGAATGAAATGATCAATCTCAAGCATTATTGGAATGAAATAATTAATCTGAAACATTCTTTGGATGCAGTTACTAAGGTAGTAATCTCAAACATCAAAATGAAGGTTAAATTAATATTTGTCAGTGTGGTGAAGATACAATATAGATACAACTAGGTTATTTAGAGTCATAGCGGTGGCTGCATGGAAGATATAAACCTGTGGTGACAGGGAAAATGACGTGGTTTTCCCCATCCTGTTGTCTTTTACTAAATATAGCGGTCTGTGAAACACATTCCCACCTGGAAAATCCTGCTTCCAAATATAACCGAAACGTCACGTGGACAACCCCAGCTTGAAGAGACCGCACAACAGATTTCCACCAATCAAATCTAGACTAAAAATGTATCGGATGGCACTGACATCTAGCGGGCAACAATCAACCAATCATCTATAAGAATTTTCTAGTTTGTACCCCCATAACATAAATTTAGCTCAGGATAACAGGGATTCTCCGACTCCATCTCGCAAGATGGCGTGAACGTTTGTGATTTACTACAACCATCACTAACTACCATATTGTTGGACATTTTAATATTTCACTAAACGATGGCTGTACCTTCAAACTGTTTACCAGAAGGTAATGCGTGGTCAGTTTGTAGCGTTTTGTTGTCAACGTGTATGTATTTCATGTTTTGACGGATAGAAAACAGAAAGGGACGGCCAGTCTAGTGTTGGGTTGGTGGGGACTGGGCTAGCCATGGAGTCGTCGTCTGCCTGCCTGCCTGCGCCAACCGCCATGTTGTTGGTTATTGTTATTGTAGGCACATTATACAACAGTGTATTCACTAGTGGACATCAATAAAGACATGCGTTGTGTCACATTTGAGAAACGAACGTTTGTTGTGAGTTTGTCTTGTCCATTTGGTAACGAATGTTCTAAATCTCCGCCACGACCAGGTGTTGTGTCACTAACCTGTCCGTTGTCTGACCTAGATAAAGATAGATACACTTGGTGCAACAGACACATTTGTAACCTTCGTGTCCTAGTTATCTCACTTAACTCACATGTGTGGGATGTAATACTTGCCGAAATAAACATGTTTCACTTCTGTCAATTATTTATTTTATGCTGTTTGTTCATAGAAGTGATAGTTTGAAGCTGAGATGCTATCTACATTATTAGTTCAGGTTCAGTTTAGAGATAGTTGTTCAGTTATTGAAAACTTGAACTTTTTAAGTAAGTACTAAGTGTTCAGCATTAAAACCTCCTCTTCTTTTCCCTTCTATCTCTTAACGAGCAGACCCCCCCCCCCCACCCCCTCACCAAACCCACATCTAGCCTTCCTATCTGTTGCAGTCTCCTGCAGCATGTTCCTGATTTCTCATGTCTCTGAATACTAATTCTCTCTTCTCCATGTATTTTAACCCTTTTAGGACGGGACAACATTGGGCCAATTTTAGGTTTCCCTCTGAAGAAGACGGAGCCATTTTTTTGGGGTACAGAAATGATTGAAGTGACAATTTTATAAATTCAAAAATAAATATTAGAACCCTATATAGATATATACAAGTATATATATTCTTAAAGAGGATATAGTAAAGTTTATTTCTGTGTTTGCTTGCTTGCTTGCTTGCTTGTGTTCGTTGGCTTGAGCTCCAACGCGAAGTCCTGTATGTCGGATGAAGGCATCCTGTTGTCCAACATCAGTGTGATGTCATACAGGACCTGAGTTTTGCGTGAGTATCCGTTGTCCCATGTCTGGCTTATTGGTGTGCAGACTGGTGGTTCCTCGCCGTACAGGCAGACACTCTCCGACTTCGGAGGAATCGGCGATCCTACTGACTTTAGCCAGGACCCCGAAGGGACCTGTTGCCCAGGACGCTCGACGAGGACGCGTCAATAGGTCTTGGCCAGTATATAACCCGGCCCTGGTGCCTTGGAAACACCTCTGCATCCCATTTCTGTGTATGATTGAAGTTGTTTTGTTCATGTTTATGCAAATTTGATGACCTCATTTGTATTTTGTGAAAAATAAAATATTTCATACCACTATGTATGAATTGGTACTAAATATTTTTTAAAAATGGTACTCACCTAAAATTTCCTCATTGAATACCTACACCACTTTAGAATAATTTTAAACACTTATGGTTAAATAAACAACACCTATGAAGTCCCTATTGACATTTGTAATAGGTTGGCTATCAACTGGTGACATGTTTTTTAGTCCGGCCATTGGCATGAATGGGTATAGATAAAACGATCCTTTTTATTCCCAATACACAAAACTACGGGGACACGAGGTTGAAATCCTCATGGGCACTTTCTGTATCACTAAAGTCATTATCTGACAGTCTTGAACTGACAAAATCGCTACTATCAGAGCTAGTCAATGCTAGTATGTCTTCGGGTTCAAAGCTGGCCATTTTAGAACTCAAAAATCCACGAAAAAATGGGTTACTTCGGAAAAAACTGCACAAAATCATATCCAATCGTTTGAATCACGCTACAAATGGCATGTAAAGGCTAAAATGGCTGACGATTGCAAGGAAGCATTTGATTGGTCTGTACTATTAAAAGCTAACCAATCAAAGCAGTTCTTACAAACAAGGCCGATCATCAGCCTCGCCGTCTGTTTGAATAGAGCAACATGGCGACTCAAGGGCCGACTTATCGGCCGAGTAAGGTTTTAAGGGTTAAGGTCACCCTCCTCTATTTCTTGTCCTCCTGGGGCTCCAGAGAAAGACTGTCCACACTATAAAAATAAAACTGGTTGTCTCATTCTGTGTCCTATTCGGTGCCAGCCTTTTCGTTGGGACTTCTCTCCAGGTCTCCACATCGGTGATTGAATCAAGTGCCACTGATTGTGTCATACCATTTTGCTAGTGCCTTTCCCGTGTTGTTTAACACACAAAATGGTCGCTTGTTAAAGTTTGCAGAAGCCATAATGATTATTCTACATAGGCCAGTTTTGTGCAAACAGAAAGACATGTTAGTTTAAAATTACTGTGGTAGACAATTGACATTACTGTGCAAACATGTGTATATTTCAGCTTGAAGGATTTATCCAGTTACTTTACTTTATGTTGTGTGATTTCTACAGTATGTACCTGACAGGATGCAGCAAAATTTGCCAGGCAATAAATTGTGCAATCTTTTGTCTATGTCTTCATTATTCAAATATTTTAGTCCCCCTGTTGTACAAAGGCAACAATTAATAACTGGGTGTAGTTTGTTAGTAATTGCTTTAGTAGACATTCTCCATCCATGTTTCTGACCCATACAGCAGTACTGACTTGACATTAGAGTTACACATTCCAAGTTTAGTTCTGGATTTATTTTCTTTTGACTTCCGCACATTGAAGGCGCCTGGCTTTTTGTATTATTGTTGTAACATCTTTATCTGTTTCTCCAACATGATCTGTCTAATAATATGGATATGATTCCATCTATACATGAAGTGAAATCAACAGAGATTGGTTTATCGTTTGCTTGATTTATTAACTTTATCTTTGTCTTTCCCTTGTGAATATTTAGACCTAATTCAACATTACAAATGACATTAATTATTGGTCTATGATATTGCAGTTGGTGTTGTATGTGTGTTATATGTGTGTTCAAATATCAGGTTTTTGTTTCTTTGTTTCATGTGGCTATGCCTCTGCTTTGGTACAGAATAAAATGTTAACAGTTTAATCATTCAGTAATTATTTACTTGATGTGACTTTTCATAAAAAGATTAGCTGCAGTGAAAGTTATCGACAAACCTCCAGAATTATGACTAAGCCATAAATTCTGTAACTGAATATGCCGTGTGTTGTAAATATGATCATGTTGTAACATACAAGACAGATTGTGTCCCTTTAAGGCATGAAAGAAACAAGGTTGCTGACTCAGGCAGCCATGGCTTCATTTACAAGTTGAGTTCAAGCTGAACACTTGATTTCTACCTGTGGTTAGCTGATACTGTTGCCTGTACAGGTGTGAAACATATCATTTCAGCATACCAGGTGGTAGTCTGTCTGCAGGAATAGTGATTTACCTCGTTATAGTCACAGGTTACAGCAAGTACCAGACCAGGGATCCACTTCTGCCGAAACATATTAGTCAGGTGCAGTTCCACACTTTCTCTCATTGCAGTTAATTAAGCATCATTTTTACCCCTTTCTGGTACTGGTGGTTCAACTCAGAATTAATCCAAAAACCAGGTTTTTTTTTAAGTTGACATAAAATTGAGCTTTAAGTGGTCGACATTTTTCGCATGCCTTTTAAGAAAATTAATGACATTTTACAATAGCATTTGATATGAAACCATGGTGTTAACTGGGGTATAGAGATATTAATCTATGGTGTTAACTGAGGTATAGAGATATCAATCCATGGTGTTAACTGAGGTGTAGAGATATCAATCCATGCTGTTAACTGAGGTGTAGAGATATCAATCCATTGTGTTAACTGAGGTGTAGATATATCAATCCATGGTGTTAACTGAGGTGTAGAGATACTAATCGACGGTGTTAACTGAGGTATAGAGATATCAATCCATGGTGTTAACTGAGGTATAGAGATATCAATCCATGGTGTGAACTGAGATTAATTGTTTAGCTTTTCTTCCCCTACATTGAGATGCTGAAGTACTTTATAGTTGTGGTTAGACTTTTCTAGAGAGAAAGTGAGAGTCTTCATTTGGCCAAGGCTGGATATGTAACAGCTCTGGACAGAAAGAGAGAGAGAGAGAGAGAGAGAGAGAGAGAGAGAGAGAGAGAGAGAGAGAGAGAGAGAGAGAGAGAGAGAGAGAGAGAGATTTAACTAAGGCTGGAGCTACAACTCTACACAACCACATCAGTACACAGACTCTGTTGCTCTGTCAAAGGATGTCATGCTTGTATCATGCTGACAATGACTTGCCCAGCCCAACTGAGACAGACTGCCAGTCTTATAAGAGAGGTTGATGTAGTTATTTGAGTGTGGATGGAGGAGAAGAAAGAGATGGAAGTTTTTAACAAAAAAAAAGGTTAGTTGCATATCCTTTACAGGACATCACAGTCAATCCCAGAATATTGTGGCAGTTAGTGATTTCTTGGCAAGTTTACATTCAGTAGTTTGCCATTGTCAATATCTTGAATTCATGTATGTGCATTTAATGTGTGATTAGGCTACATTACCCCACTGGGTGAAATGAATGGTCATCATCATCATTCTTGATAGACAAACAACAGGCTACATCAGCATGTTGAATTCATGTCATGTGTGTGTAGGCTACATCAGCATGTTGAATTCATGTCATGTGTGTGTAGGCTACATCCGTATGTTGAATTCATGTCATGTGTGTGTAGGCTACATCAGTATGTTGAATTCATGTCATGTGTGTGAAGGCTACATCAGTATGTTGAATTCATGTCATGTGTGTGTAGGCTACATCAGTATGTTGAATTCATGTCATGTGTGTGTGAAGGCTACATCAGTATGTTGAATTCATGTCATGTGTGTGAAGGCTACATCAGTATGTTGAATTCATGTCATGTGTGTGTAGGCTACATCAGTATGTTGAATTCATGTCATGTGTGTGTAGGCTACATCCGTATGTTGAATTCATGTCATGTGTGTGTAGGCTACATCAGTATGTTGAATTCATGTCATGTGTGTGTATGCTACATCAGTATGTTGAATTCATGTCATGTGTGTGAAGGCTACATCAGTATGTTGAATTCATGTCATGTGTGTGAAGGCTACATCAGTATGTTGAATTCATGTCATGTGTGTGAAGGCTACATCAGTATGTTGAATTCATGTCATGTGTGTGTAGGCTACATCAGTATGTTGAATTCATGTCATGTGTGTGTAGGCTACATCAGTATGTTGAATTCTTATATGTTCATGTCATGTGTGTAGGCTACATCAGTATGTTGAATTCATGTCATGTGTGTGTAGGCTACATCAGTATGTTGAATTCATGTCATGTGTGTGTAGAGGCTACATCAGTATGTTGAATTCATGTCATGTGTGTGTAGAGGCTACATCAGTATGTTGAATTCATGTCTTGTGTGTGAAGGCTACATCAGCATGTTGAATTCATGTCATGTGTGTGTAGAGGCTACATCAGTATGTTGAATTCATGTCATGTGTGTGAAGGCTACATCAGTATGTTGAATTCATGTCATGTGTGTGTAGAGGCTACATCAGTATGTTGAATTCATGTCATGTGTGTGTAGGCTACATCAGTATGTTGAATTCATGTCATGTGTGTGTAGGCTACATCAGTATGTTGAATTCATGTCATGTGTGTGTAGACTACATCAGTATGTTGAATTCATGTCATGTGTATGGAGGCTACATCTGTATGTTGAATTCATGTCATGTGTGTGAAGGCTACATCAGTATGTTGAATTCATGTCATGTGTATGGAGGCTACATCTGTATGTTGAATTCATGTCATGTGTGTGAAGGCTACATCTGTATGTTGAATTCATGTCATGTGTGTGAAGGCTACATCAGTATGTTGAATTCATGTCATGTGTATGGAGGCTACATCTGTATGTTGAATTCATGTCATGTGTGTGTAGACTACATCAGTATGTTGAATTCATGTCATGTGTATGGAGGCTACATCAGTATGTTGAATTCATGTCATGTGTGTGTAGGCTACATCCGTATGTTGAATTCATGTCATGTGTGTGTAGGCTACATCAGTATGTTGAATTCATGTCATGTGTGTGAAGGCTACATCAGTATGTTGAATTCATGTCATGTGTGTGTAGGCTACATCAGTATGTTGAATTCATGTCATGTGTGTGTAGGCTACATCAGTATGTTGAATTCATGTCATGTGTGTGTAGGCTACATCAGTATGTTGAATTCATGTCATGTGTGTGAAGGCTACATCAGTATGTTGAATTCATGTCATGTGTGTGAAGGCTACATTCAGTATGTTGAATTCATGTCATGTGTGTGTAGGCTACATCCGTATGTTGAATTCATGTCATGTGGTGTGTAGGCTACATCAGTATGTTGAATTCATGTCATGTGTGTGAAGGCTACATCAGTATGTTGAATTCATGTCATGTGTGTGTAGGCTACATCAGTATGTTGAATTCATGTCATGTGTGTGAAGGCTACATCAGTATGTTGAATTCATGTCATGTGTGTGAAGGCTACATGTTGAATTCATGTCATGTGTGTGTAGGCTACATCAGTATGTTGAATTCATGTCATGTGTATGGAGGCTACATCTGTATGTTGAATTCATGTCATGTGTGTGAAGGCTACATCAGTATGTTGAATTCATGTCATGTGTATGGAGGCTACATCTGTATGTTGAATTCATGTCATATGTGTGTAGAGGCTACATCAGTATGTTGAATTCATGTCATGTGTGTGAAGGCTACATCAGTATGTTGAATTCATGTCATGTGTGTGTAGGCTACATCAGTATGTTGAATTCATGTCATGTGTGTGTAGGCTACATCAGTATGTTGAATTCATGTCATGTGTGTGAAGGCTACATCAGTATGTTGAATTCATGTCACGTGTGTGAAGGCTACATCAGTATGTTGAATTCATGTCATGTGTGTGTAGGCTACATCCGTATGTTGAATTCATGTCATGTGTGTGTAGGCTACATCAGTATGTTGAATTCATGTCATGTGTGTGAAGGCTACATCAGTATGTTGAATTCATGTCATGTGTGTGTAGGCTACATCAGTATGTTGAATTCATGTCATGTGTGTGAAGGCTACATCAGTATGTTGAATTCATGTCATGTGTGTGAAGGCTACATCAGTATGTTGAATTCATGTCATGTGTGTGTAGGCTACATCAGTATGTTGAATTCATGTCATGTGTGTGAATGCTACATCAGTATGTTGAATTCATGTCATGTGTGTGAAGGCTACATCAGTATGTTGAATTCATGTCATGTGTGTGTGTAGGCTACATCAGTATGTTGAACTCATGTCTTGTGTGTGAAGGCTACATCAGTATGTTGAATTCATGTCATGTGTGTGAAGGCTACATCAGTATGTTGAATTCATGTCATGTGTGTGAAGGCTACATCAGTATGTTGAATTCATGTCATGTGTGTGTGTGGCAACTCTGACTGGTTCTCAGTCGAAACAGGAGTGAAACAGGGTTGTGTCTTATCGCCGATGCTTTTTGGAATAGCTATCGATTGGGTCATGTGCAAATGCACAAACAACACAAATATGGGTATCCATTGGGTTGACAAAATTCTAGAAGACCTGGACTTTGCCGACGTCATAGTGCTTTTGAGTTCAACACACCCGGATGCCCAAGAGAAAATAAACCACCTCCAAAATGTTTCAGGGCAAATTGGTCTCCAAATTAACACCACAAAAACAAAGACTATTGATCTTACCAACAGTTGAGATGACACCAAATTGAACAGCTACGTTCTTGAAAAAGTCAACAGCTTTACATACCTAGGAAGCAAAATGACATCTACAGGGGACTCAACACCAGAAATATCATCTAGAATCGCACTGGCATCTAGTGCCTTCAATAAACTGTCAAACATCTGGAAGTCAAAGACACTCAGCAAACACACAAAACTTAAAATCTTCAACTCTTGTGTGATTCCAGTGTTAACGTATGGATGTGAAAGTTGGAAATCAACGGTAGCTTTAGATAAAAAATTAGACAATTTTGAGAACAAATGTCTTAGAAGACTTCTAAACATCCACTGGACAGACTTCAGAACCAATTCGCAAATAAGACAAGAGACTAAGCAAGATACAGTATCCAATTTCATAAGAAGACGCCGTTGGAACTACATCGACCATGTACTCAGAATGGACAAGTCAAGACTCCCCTACCAAGCCCTCATATGGTCACCAGTAGGGAAAAGAAAACGGGGAAGACCAAGAGAGACCCTGCGTAGAACCATCATTAGAGAAGGCTCATTCAATGGCCAAGTAGGTATCCAAGATCATCAGTATGTTGAATTCATGTCATGTATGTGTAGAGGCTACATCAGTATGTTGAATTCATGTCATGTGTGTGAAGGGCTACATCAGTATGTTGAATTCATGTCATGTGTGTGTGAAGGGCTACATCAGTATGTTGAATTCATGTCATGTGTGTGAAGGCTACATCAGTATGTTGAATTCATGTCATGTGTGTGTGTAGGCTACATCAGTATGTTGAATTCATGTCATGTGTGTGAAGGCTACATCAGTATGTTGAATTCATGTCATGTGTGTGTGTAGGCTACATCAGTATGTTGAACTCATGTCTTGTGTGTGAAGGCTACATCAGTATGTTGAATTCATGTCATGTGTGTGAAGGCTACATCAGCATGTTGAATTCATGTCATGTGTGTGAAGGCTACATCAGCATGTTGAATTCATGTCATGTGTGTGTGTAGGCTACATCAGTATGTTGAACTCATGTCTTGTGTGTGAAGGCTACATCAGCATGTTGAATTCATGTCATGTGTGTGAAGGCTACATCAGTATGTTGAACTCATGTCATGTGTGTGAAGGCTACATCAGTATGTTGAATTCATGTCATGTGTGTGAAGGCTACATCAGTATGTTGAATTCATGTCATGTGTGTGAAGGCTACATCAGTATGTTGAATTCATGTCATGTGTGTGAAGGCTACATCAGCATGTTGAACTCATGTCATGTGTGTGAAGGCTACATCAGTATGTTGAATTCATGTCATGTGTGTGAAAGCTACATCAGCATGTTGAATTCATGTCATGCGTGTGTAGGCTACATCAGTATGTTGAATTCATGTCATGTGCATGTCATGTGTGTGTAGGCTACATCAGTATGTTGAATTCATGTCATGTGCATGTCATGTGTGTGTAGGCTACATCAGTATGTTGAATTCATGTCATGTGCATGTCATGTGTGTGGAGGCTACACCAACAATAACCACTTACATGCATCCCTCCACAGACCTGGACTTTGGAGACATGAATTCCACTGAGCTGATGCGGTTTGTCCAGACAATGAATGATGAGACAGCCAACCAGCTTCTTATGCAAATGCAGCAGCAACAGCATCACCTGCAGACAGTTCCAGGTCATTTGTTGGCTTTATTTCTTGCTGTAGAAGAGATGTTCTCTGCTTGACATGTCATGAAGTAGAATCTAGCTATTGCTTGTATGAGAGACATTCACATGAGCGTTCAGGGATTTGTTAGAGACATTCACATAGAGAAGTGCGAGTGAGGGAAAAAAAATTAAGTTTGCTTCAAGTGTAAATGTGACTTAAAGTTGCAATTGTAACTTTTTAAGTGTGTTTTATCTTAAAGTATGTGCGGATGTTTCTTTAAGTGTTAATATATTTCATTGTGAATGTATCTTTAAGCATGAACATGTATTTCAGTGTTGATATATCTTTAAGTGTTCTTTTATTGTCAGTGTCTTTAAAAGTGTGAATGTCCCATCTGAGCTTGGTTGATATATCTTTAAGTGTGTACCTTTTATTGTCAGTGTCTTTAAATGTGTGAATGTCCCATCTGAGCTTGGGGTTGGAGAATGTTGGTAATAAACAAGTATTTTGTTCAAAAACCACACATACTCGCTGTCATACATTCAGCTAGTAGCCAGCATTCTGGTTTCCTGTCATGTGCCCACCCAAAGGGGCAGGCCATTAATCCTGGACAAATGGCCATGGGAGGCAGGAGAGGACATTTTATGTTGTGCTTTGTGAGCTGTTAACATGGGCGGGAGGCTAGAGAGGACATTTCATGTTTTGCTTTGTGAGCTGTTAACATGGGTGGCTAGAGAGGACATTTTATGTTGTGCTTTATGTTGTGAGCTGTTAACATGTGTGGGAGGCTAGAGAGGACATTTTATGTTGTGCTTTGTGTTGTGAGCTGTTAACATGGGTGGGAGGCTAGAGAGGACATTTTATGTTGTGTTTTGTGAGCTGTTAACATTAGTGAGAGGCTAGAGAGGACATTTTATGTTGTGCTTTGTGAGCTGTTAACATGGGTGGGTGGCTAGAGAGGACATTTTATGTTGTGCTTTGTGAGCTGTTAACATGTGTGGGAGGCTAGAGAGGACATTTCATGTTGTGTTTTGTGAGCTGTTAACATGTGTGGGAGGCTAGAGAGGACATTTTATGTTGTGTTTTGTGAGCTGTTAACATGGGTGGGTGGCTAGAGAGTACATTTTATGTTGTGCTTTGTGTTGTGAGCTGTTAACATGGGTGGGTGGCTAGAGAGGACATTTTATGTTGTGCTTTGTGTTGTGAGCTGTTAACATGGGTGGGTGGCTAGAGAGGACATTTTATGTTGTGTTTTGTGAGCTGTTAACATGGGTGGGAGGCTAGAGAGTAAATTTTATGTTGTGCTTTGTGAGCTGTTAACATGTGTCGGAGGCTAGAGAGGACATTTTATGTTGTGTTTTGTGAGCTGTTAACATGGGTGGGTGGCTAGAGAGGACATTTTATGTTGTGCTTTGTGAGCTGTTAACATGTGTGGGAGGCTAGAGAGGACATTTTATGTTGTGTTTTGTGAGCTGTTAACATGGGTGGGAGGCTAGAGAGGACATTTTATGTTGTGCTTTTTGATGTGAGCTGTTAACATGTGTGGGAGGCTAGAGAGGACATTTTATGTTGTGTTTTGTGAGCTGTTAACATGGGTGGGTGGTTAGAGAGGACATTTTATGTTGTGCTTTGTTAGCTGTTAACATGTGTGGGAGGCTAAAGAGGACATTTTATGTTGTGTTTTGTGAGCTGTTAACATGTGTGGGAGGCTAGAGAGGACATTTTATGTTGTGTTTTGTGAGCTGTTAACATGGGTGGGAGGCTAGAGAGGACATTTTATGTTGTGTTTTGTGAGCTGTTAACATGGGTGGGTGGCTAGAGAGGACATTTTATGTTGTGCTTTGTGAGCTGTTAACATGGGTGGGTGGCTAGAGAGGACATTTTATGTTGTGTTTTGTGAGCTGTTAACATGGGTGGGTGGCTAGAGAGGACATTTTATGTTGTGCTTTGTGTTGTTAGCTGTTAACATGTGTGGGAGGCTAGAGAGGACATTTTATGTTGTGTTTTGTGAGCTGTTAACATGTGTGGGAGGCTAGAGAGGACATTTTATGTTGTGTTTTGTGAGCTGTTAACATGGGTGGGTGGCTAGAGAGGACATTTTATGTTGTGCTTTGTGTTGTTAGCTGTTAACATGGGTGGGAGGCTAGAGAGGACATTTTATGTTGTGCTTTGTGTTAGTTAGTTAGTTAGTCGCGGTTCCAACTTCACAGCAACGGGTTATACTCCGTTCCTGTGCCAGTGAATATCACACAAAATGCTCCCCACTGCCCAATGTGAAAAGTGGAAAAGACAGGAGTCTCGACAAACAACAGCCCGCACAGATACACTGTGCATAATGCCGCCGCCAGAATGTCAACACAATAGTCCCCCACGAAACACCCAGTTCATCTCTGATGGAATCTGCAGTCATTTTCCCATCTGGATGTTTCCTAGATGTTCATCCACACAGTCCACGAAAATACAGTTCATCATCGATTGTAGTGGTAGTCAACCAGAAGCCCAGCAGCCACGCATTTCTGCATAAGGCAAAAACTGGTCAACTCTGGGACATAGCCAGCTGCCATCGCTCTGAACATGCAGTCACGTTCCAAAAAAACCTCGGGCAGATTCAAAAGCATTCCACACGAAACTCACAGCTCACAGTGTCGCGCCACGCACTCACTCAGTAGCAGGGCGACGGAACCATCAAGCCTCCTTATCGCCTCTTACGACATGCGTGGTAGGCTACAGTGTTGCTGTTCTTTGCTTCCCTTATGGGCCCCGGCAACACACGGGAGTGTGCTTTGTGTTGTGAGCTGTTAAGATGGGTGGGAGGCTAGAGAGGACATTTTATGTTGTGCATTGTGAGCTGTTAACATGGTTGGGAGACTAGAGAGGACATTTTGTGTTGTGAGCTGTTAACATGGTTGGGAGACTAGAGAGGACATTTTATGTTGTGCTTTGTGTTTTGAGCTTTTAACATGAGCCGGAGGCTAGAGAGGACATTTGTTATGTTGTGCTTTGTGAGCTGTTAACATGGTTGGGAGACTAGAGACATGCAGTGCTAAAACACAGACTTTACAGTATGAAGCTGACCCCTGCTGTCACAATACAACATTTCAGGGTAGCTCATGTGTCTGGTCCGTCTTCAACCCTTGCTCTGCTGTGGTCATAAGTTTGTTTTCCTTTTGTGCATGAATAAGAGAGAGTGGGGGGAGGGGGGATTATCAACTTTAGAATTAGCCTGCTATATTTGGTGAAACTTTTAATTGATTAATACCAAATATGATGGCTGGACCTGTTGCTCTGTGGCGAGGCATGTGTTGTTAGTGTGTATTGACGATGGTGCTACTGACAACTGTTTTTGCAAGCTTGCATGTCAGTCTGCAGCTCAGTCGACTCTTTGCAATGGATGTTTTGAAAAGAACTGCTCGCAGCAGTAAGTTGTTCAGAACACAGATGCATATTAAACTGTCTCCTCAAAGTGGGAATTTCATCCTTGCTTGTGTTAACATGTATAGAACTTGAGCAGTGGGAGGTCATTGTACCATCACATTGCAGCTGAATGACTTCTTGCTGAGGGTCATCAGGCACACCAGCTGATTCCCCGTTGAATGGTGGAGCAAAGATGTTCCATTCCACGTCCTTGAATCTTTCTTTAAATGCCTCAATTCATGGTGTACACTAACCAGCTTGTTCAATTGTCATTGAAGGCTTTTGTCCTGTCAGAGTCGGGCCAGACCAGATTATTTGGTGTTCGTGGTTGCTCATTAATTAGTGCGGCTGAATACGGTTTTATCTGATTGACATGAACACCATTTCACACCAACAGGTCACCCAGTGCAAGAGTCCCAGCAACATGGACAGCCAACCGCCTACACGCCTGCACTTGGTGCCTACACTCATCCCATGGACAGGCATGTCAACAATTTCCCTCCAGCCAACAGAGTCCCACAGCCACCTCCATCACACCCTCTGCCTCAGCCAGAGACTCCGTGGGTGGAGATCACTGAGCAGCCCAAATCTCGAGGGCTGCGGTTTCGTTACGAGTGCGAAGGGAGGTCAGCAGGAAGTGTTCCAGGAGAGAACAGCAGCAATGAGCACAGAACGTACCCAACTATCAAGGTCGGTAATAAATACATGAATTATGTGAAACCATTACATCCGAGTAAACTATGTGAATGATGTGAAACCATGACATCCCAGTAAATATGTGAATGATGTGAAACCAGGACATCTGAGTAAATATGTGAGTGATGTGAAACCTTTATATCCAAGTAAACATGTGAATGATATGAAAATGACATCTAAGTAAACACATAAATGATGTGAAAATGACATAAGTAAACATGTGAATGATGTGAAACCATTATATCCAAGTAAACATGTGAATGATGTGAAACCTTGACATCAAAGTAAGCATGTGAATGATGTGAAACAATGACATCCCAGTAAACATGTGAATGATGTGAAAATGACATCCAAGTAAACATGTGAATGATGTGAAACCTTGGCATCCCAGTAAACATGTGAATGATGTGAAAATGACATCCCAGTAAACATGTGAATGATGTGAAAATGACATCCAAGTAAACATGTGAATGATGTGAAACCTTGGCATCCCAGTAAACATGTGAATGATGTGAAAATAACATCCAAGTAAACATGTGAATGATGTGAAACCTTGGCATCCCAGTAAACATGTGAATGATGTGAAACAATGACATCCCAGTAAACATGTGAATGATGTGAAAATGACATCCCAGTAAACATGTGAATGATGTGAAACCATGATATCCCAGTTCAGTTTAGTCGTGGTATCAACATCACAGCAATGGTTCGTCCCCATTATGCTCCATTCCTGTGCTAGTAAATATCATATAAAATGTTCCTCACCGCCTCATGTTAGCCACGCCATTTTATCTCCGAAATGCAGTTCATGTAACAAAACAACCTCGGACAGATGTAGAAACTTTCACTGTACATAATGTCGTCGCCAGAATGCTAACACAAAGTTCCTCTACGAAACATGCAGTTCATCCTTGATGGAAGTGGCAGTCACTGTCTCAACCAGATGTTAGCCTTTTTTTTTTTTTTTTTTTGCATATCCTTTACAGGACATCGCTGTCAACACCAGCATCTTTCAGCTGTATGTTGATTTCTTGGCAAGATTACACTCAGTAGTTTGCCATTGCTTTCTGAGCGGCCAGCTCACATACCCCGAAGTTACCGATGTGATTTCGAACCACTGCTGATTCTCACCGTCATCATGTTACCTACGAGAGTATACGAGATTGCGGAGAAAAGTCGCTAACCTCTAAACCACGAAGCTGGCAGATGTTAGCCTACACAGTCAAAATTCCTAGATGTTATTCCATTTCTAGATGTTTTCTAGCCAGTTATGCCATTTTTTCTCCAAAATGTAGTTCACACAGCAAAACAACCTCCAACAGATGTAAAAAACCATTTCACTGTACATAATGCCATTGCCAAAATGCCAACACAAGGCAGTTTGTTTACTCTGTAATTGCTATCTTACCTTTCTGTCACAGTGTTTTGACTGTTATTGCTATCTTACCTTGCTGTGACAGTTTATTGACTCTATTATTGCTATCTTACCTTGCTGTGACAGTTTATTGACTCTGTTATTGCTAACACATCTGGCTGTGACAGTTTATTGACTCTGTTATTGCTATCTTACCTTGCTGTGACAGTTTATTGACTCTGTTATTGCTAACACATCTGGCTGTGACAGTTTATTGACTCTGTTATTGCTAACACATCTGGCTGTGACAGTTTATTGACTCTGTTATTGCTAACACATCTGGCTGTGACAGTTTATTGACTCTGTTATTGCTAACACATCTGGCTGTGACAGTTTATTGACTCTGTTATTACTATCTTACCTTGCTGTGACAGTTTATTGACTCTGTTATTGCTATCTTACCTTGCTGTGACAGTTTATTGACTCTGTTATTACTATCTTACCTTGCTGTGACAGTTTATTGACTCTGTTATTACTATCTTACCTTGCTGTGACAGTTTATTGACTCTGTTATTGCTAACACATCTGGCTGTGACAGTTTATTGACTGTTATTGCTAACACATCTGGCTGTGACAGTTTATTGACTCTGTTATTGCTAACACATCTGGCTGTGACAGTTTATTGACTCTGTTATTGCTATCTTACCTTGCTGTGACAGTTTATTGACTCTGTTATTGCTATCTTACCTTGCTGTGACAGTTTATTGACTCTGTTATTGCTATCTTACCTTGCTGTGACAGTTTATTGACTCTGTTATTGCTATCTTACCTTGCTGTGACAGTTTATTGACTCTGTTATTGCTATCTTACCTTGCTGTGACAGTTTATTGACTCTGTTATTGCTATCTTACCTTGCTGTGACAGTTTATTGACTCTGTTATTGCTATCTTACCTTGCTGTGACAGTTTATTGACTCTGTTATTGCTATCTTACCTTGCTGTGACAGTTTATTGACTCTGTTATTGCTAACACATCTGGCTGTGACAGTTTATTGACTCTGTTATTGCTAACACATCTGGCTGTGACAGTTTATTGACTCTGTTATTGCTAACACATCTGGCTGTGACAGTTTATTGACTCTGTTATTGCTATCTTACCTTGCTGTGACAGTTTATTGACTCTGTTATTGCTATCTTACCTTGCTGTGACAGTTTATTGACTCTGTTATTGCTATCTTACCTTGCTGTGACAGTTTATTGACTCTGTTATTACTATCTTACCTTGCTATGACAGTTTATTGACTCTGTTATTGCTAACACATCTGGCTGTGACAGTTTATTGACTCTGTTATTGCTAACACATCTGGCTGTGACAGTTTATTGACTCTGTTATTGCTATCTTAGTCTGATAACTACTTCCTTCAGAAGCCCTGACTGATCCCACTGCTGTTGGGTTGTCAAGTCAACCGCCAAGCACCAATCTCAGGAAGGTGCACCAATCTCAGGAAGGTGCACATCCACTGTAGATGTCCCACGGACCCTTAGAGTGGGTTTGTAAGTGCTGGAGACAGCTGTAGCAGCTTATCACTGACATTTCTAAGTGCAGGCACTTGAAGAACAAGTGGTGGGTTGTCTCATGCAGATGGGAATCATGTCTGTACAGAGTTGCAGGTTAGGCATTGAGAACCAGGTCTGCACAGAGCTGCATGTTAGGCATTGAGAACCAGGTCTGCACAGAGCTACATGTTAGGCCTTGAGAACCAGGTCTGCACAGAGCTGCATGTTAGGCCTTGAGATGTTTTCCACAGACCAGTTAAAGGCCAGATGTTCAACCAGGTTTTATCATATAGCTCAAGTCTGTTGTCACAGAGCAGCTTACCGACTGTGTTGCATAGAGCATGAACTCTCTAGCCCCAGGACAACTCCCATAGCTGACAACTCACCGAGGTAACGACTCCCCGAGGTGACGACTCCCTGAGGTGACAACTCCCATAGCTGACAACTCACCGAAGTGACGACTTCCAGAGCTGACAACTCCCATAGCTGACAACTCACCGAGGTAACGACTTCCAGAGCTGACAACTCACCGAGGTAACGACTTCCAGAGCTGACAACTCACCGAGGTAACGACTTCCAGAGCTGACAACTCACCGAGGTAACGACTTCCAGAGCTCGCAGAGAAAATTTCACCCTGAACCAGATGACAGGGTCAGAAAATGAACCCACAACCTTTGCAGTGCTAGGCAGGCGGGATGACCACATTAGTCTGCTTCAGATAGTATGGTCTGTTCTGTGCTTACCTTCATGTTTCAGATAGTATGGTCTGTTCTGTGCTTACCTTCATGTTTCAGATAGTATGGTCTGTTCTGTGCTTACCTTCATGTTTCAGATAGTATGGTCTGTTCTGTGCTTACCTTCATGTTTCAGATAGTATGGTCTGTTCTGTGCTTACCTTCATGTTTCAGATAGTATGGTCTGTTCTGTGCTTACCTTCATGTTTCAGATAGTATGGTCTGTTCTGTGCTTACCTTCATGTTTCAGATAGTATGGTCTGTTCTGTGCTTACCTTCATGTTTCAGATAGTATGGTCTGTTCTGTGCTTACCTTCATGTTTCAGATAGTATGGTCTGTTCTGTGCTTACCTTCATGTTTCAGATAGTATGGTCTGTTCTGTGCTTACCTTCATGTTTCAGATAGTATGGTCTGTTCTGTGCTTACCTTCATGTTTCAGATAGTATGGTCTGTTCTGTGCTTACCTTCATGTTTCAGATAGTATGTCTGTTCTGTGCTTACCTTCATGTTTCAGATAGTATGGTCTGTTCTGTGCTTACCTTCATGTTTCAGATAGTATGTCTGTTCTGTGCTTACCTTCATGTTTCAGATAGTATGTCTGTTCTGTGCTTACCTTCATGTTTCAGATAGTATGTCTGTTCTGTGCTTACCTTCATGTTTCAGATAGTATGTCTGTTCTGTGCTTACCTTCATGTTTTCAGATAGTATGTCTGTTCTGTGCTTACCTTCATGTTTCAGATAGTATGTCTGTTCTGTGCTTACCTTCATGTTTCAGATAGTATGTCTGTTCTGTGCTTACCTTCATGTTTCAGATAGTATGTCTGTTCTGTGCTTACCTTCATGTTTCAGATAGTATGGTCTGTTCTGTGCTTACCTTCATGTTTCAGATAGTATGTCTGTTCTGTGCTTACCTTCATGTTTCAGATAGTATGGTCTGTTCTGTGCTTACCTTCATGTTTCAGATAGTATGGTCTGTTCTGTGCTTACCTTCATGTTTCAGATAGTATGTCTGTTCTGTGCTTACCTTCATGTTTCAGATAGTATGGTCTGTTCTGTGCTTACCTTCATGTTTCAGATAGTATGGTCTGTTCTGTGCTTACCTTCATGTTTCAGATAGTATGTCTGTTCTTGTGCTTACCTTCATGTTTCAGATAGTATGGTCTGTTCTGTGCTTACCTTCATGTTTCAGATAGTATGGTCTGTTCTGTGCTTACCTTCATGTTTCAGATAGTATGTCTGTTCTGTGCTTACCTTCATGTTTCAGATAGTATGGTCTGTTCTGTGCTTACCTTCATGTTTCAGATAGTATGTTCTGTTCTGTGCTTACCTTCATGTTTCAGATAGTATGGTCTGTTCTGTGCTTACCTTCATGTTTTCAGATAGTATGGTCTGTTCTGTGCTTACCTTCATGTTTCAGATAGTATGGTCTGTTCTGTGCTTACCTTCATGTTTCAGATAGTATGGTCTGTTCTGTGCTTACCTTCATGTTTCAGATAGTATGGTCTGTTCTGTGCTTACCTTCATGTTTCAGATAGTATGGTCTGTTCTGTGCTTACCTTCATGTTTCAGATAGTATGGTCTGTTCTGTGCTTACCTTCATGTTTCAGATAGTATGGTCTGTTCTGTGCTTACCTTCATGTTTCAGATAGTATGGTCTGTTCTGTGCTTACCTTCATGTTTCAGATAGTATGGTCTGTTCTGTGCTTACCTTCATGTTTCAGATAGTATGGTCTGTTCTGTGCTTACCTTCATGTTTCAGATAGTATGGTCTGTTCTGTGCTTACCTTCATGTTTCAGATAGTATGGTCTGTTCTGTGCTTACCTTCATGTTTCAGATAGTATGGTCTGTTCTGTGCTTACCTTCATGTTTCAGATAGTATGGTCTGTTCTTTGCTTACCTTCATGTTTCAGATAGTATGGTCTGTTCTGTGCTTACCTTCATGTTTCAGATAGTATGGTCTGTTCTGTGCTTACCTTCATGTTTCAGATAGTATGGTCTGTTCTGTGCTTACCTTCATGTTTCAGATAGTATGGTCTGTTCTGTGCTTACCTTCATGTTTCAGATAGTATGGTCTGTTCTGTGCTTACCTTCATGTTTCAGATAGTATGGTCTGTTCTGTGCTTACCTTCATGTTTCAGATAGTATGGTCTGTTCTGTGCTTACCTTCATGTTTCAGATAGTATGGTCTGTTCTGTGCTTACCTTCATGTTTCAGATAGTATGTCTGTTCTGTGCTTACCTTCATGTTTCAGATAGTATGGTCTGTTCTGTGCTTACCTTCATGTTTCAGATAGTATGGTCTGTTCTGTGCTTACCTTCATGTTTCAGATAGTATGGTCTGTTCTGTGCTTACCTTCATGTTTCAGATAGTATGTCTGTTCTGTGCTTACCTTCATGTTTCAGATAGTATGGTCTGTTCTGTGCTTACCTTCATGCTTCAGATAGTATGGTCTGTTCTGTGCTTACCTTCATGTTTCAGATAGTATGTCTGTTCTGTGCTTACCTTCATGTTTCAGATAGTATGTCTGTTCTGTGCTTACCTTCATGTTTCAGATAGTATGGTCTGTTCTGTGCTTACCTTCATGCTTCAGATAGTATGGTCTGTTCTGTGCTTACCTTCATGTTTCAGATAGTATGGTCTGTTCTGTGCTTACCTTCATGTTTCAGATAGTATGGTCTGTTCTGTGCTTACCTTCATGTTTCAGATAGTATGGTCTGTTCTGTGCTTACCTTCATGTTTCAGATAGTATGGTCTGTTCTGTGCTTACCTTCATGTTTCAGATAGTATGGTCTGTTCTGTGCTTACCTTCATGTTTCAGATAGTATGGTCTGTTCTGTGCTTACCTTCATGTTTCAGATAGTATGTCTGTTCTGTGCTTACCTTCATGTTTCAGATAGTATGGTCTGTTCTGTGCTTACCTTCATGTTTCAGATAGTATGGTCTGTTCTGTGCTTACCTTCATGTTTCAGATAGTATGGTCTGTTCTGTGCTTACCTTCATGTTTCAGATAGTATGTCTGTTCTGTGCTTACCTTCATGTTTCAGATAGTATGGTCTGTTCTGTGCTTACCTTCATGTTTCAGATAGTATGGTCTGGTCTGTGCTTACCTTCATGTTTCAGATAGTATGGTCCTGTTCTGTGCTTACCTCATGTTTCAGATAGTATGGTCTGTTCTGTGCTTACCTTCATGTTTCAGATAGTATGGTCTGTTCTGTGCTTACCTTCATGTTTCAGATAGTATGGTCTGTTCTGTGCTTACCTTCATGTTTCAGATAGTATGTCTGTTCTGTGCTTACCTTCATGTTTCAGATAGTATGGTCTGTTCTGTGCTTACCTTCATGTTTCAGATAGTATGGTCTGTTCTGTGCTTACCTTCATGTTTCAGATAGTATGTCTGTTCTGTGCTTACCTTCATGTTTCAGATAGTATGGTCTGTTCTGTGCTTACCTTCATGTTTCAGATAGTATGTCTGTGGCTTTCATCATTGACATATTTAATTTTGACTTTAAAAAAACAGCAGTAAATGTGGCTGTTTTCACTTGTAAACATATTTGGCATTTGAGTTTTTCATGTTTATGTTTGCAGAATAGAACTTTTTCAGTATTTTAGTCAGTGATATTATGTTGAGGAGAAGCTTGAGACTAACCTGTGTGTTTGTTGTTGCAGATACATGGCTGCAGTGGCCCAGCCATTATTGTCGTGTCTTGTGTGACTAAGGACAACCCGCCCCATTGCAAGCCACATCCACACGCCATTGTTGGGCGAGACTGCAAGAAGGGCGTCTGTACGGTTCGGGTGAAAGAAACCAGTGATAAAATTGTGTAAGTGATCGATACTGTGTGTGTACATGTCAGGACAAACATTTATATATAGCGACATATGTGTGAATATGAGTGCGTGTGATTGTGGATATATATATATATATATATATATATATATATATATATATATATATATATATATGTGTGTGTGTGTGTGAATGGTCGGGCAGATATGTGTACAAGGGAAAACAATGTGTAGGTTATGATCTTCATCCTGTGTGAGTGAGTACTTACTGGTATGTTGTATGTAAAAGTGAATCATTTAAGTACAGTGTGTTTACACATATGTACCATGTAAGTTATTGGTAGTTTGTGTGCATGTGTGTATCTTGTAAGTTATTGGTACAGTATGTACACATGTGTATCTTGTAAGTTATTGGTACAGTATATACACATGTGTATCATGTAGGGTACTGGTACAGTTGTATAATTATAGAGTATGACAGGAAGACTTGTGTGTGAAACTTGGAGAAGACTGCTGGTTGCTGCAGATTCCTACAGTTGATAGAAAATTGTAGAGTGTGACAGGAAGACGTGTGTGAAAGTGTGTGACAGAAAGCTTGCATGTGAAACATAGAGTGTGATAGAAAGCCTTGGTGTGTGAAACTTAGAATGTGACAGGAAGATGTGTGTGAAACTTAGAGTGTAACAGGAAGATGTATGTGAAACTTAGAGCGTGATAGGAAGACTTGTATGTGAAACTTAGAGTGTGACAGGAAGACTTGTATGTGAAAATTGGCCAAGACTGCTTGCTGGTTGCTGCAGATTCCCACAGATGATAGAAAATTGTGGAGTGTGACAGGAAGATGTGTGTGAAACTTAGAGTGTAACAGGAAGATGTATGTGAAACTTAAGAGTGTGACAGGAAGACTTGTATGTGAAACTTAAGAGTGTGACAGGAAGACTTGTATGTGAAAATTGGCCAAGACTGCTGGTTGCTGCAGATTCCCACAGATAGAAAATTGTATAGTGTGACAGGAAGACTTGTGTGTGAAACTTAGAGAAGACTGCTGGTTGCTGCAGATTCCCACTGATGATAGACAATTGTAGAGTGTGACATGAAGCCTTGTATGAAGCTGAGAAAGATTATTGCATGTTGCAGATTCCCACAGATTGGCATTCAGTGTGCCAAGAAGAAGGATGTCGAAGGAGCTCTGAGGTTACGGAAAGAGATCAATGTCGATCCATTTCAGAGTAAGTCTCACTGCACAGCATGCAGCTTATTGATTTTACAGCACATAGCTTTGATGATTTTACAGCATATAGCCTGTTGATTTTATGGCATGCAGCTTATTGATTGTACAGCATATAGCTTTGATGATTGTACAGCCTGGATACCAATGAACATGATGTGTTTGTTTTGATCTACTTGCAGCTGGATTTGACCATGCCCAGTCCAACATTGATCTGAACGTTGTCCGACTTTGCTTTCAAGTGTTCTTACCAAACGAACAGGGCAAGGTCACCAGAGTTGTCCCCCCTGTGGTATCACAGCCCATTCACGATAAAAGTGAGTTGCAGACGTCGTATCTAGCTTATGTGTATGTGAGAACTTGGTACATCTGTGTGAGAACTTGGTACATGTATTGAGAGAAGTTCGTAAGTCTGTGTGAGAAAATGATCTGTAAGCGTGAGAAGTGTACTGTACTCTGATGGTTGTGTGAAATGACAAACCATGAATGCCCATCTTTATCAGTATGGCACATAATGATGATGATTGTTATGATATGATAAGGTATTATAGAAAATATTTTAAAGTGATATCCATGATAGTATGGCACACAGATTGATACAAGTGACCTGGCCTCAAATGCTGGCAGGAAACAATGTCACCATTCATGTGATTCTCACCCTTACAACATGTACCTGTGTCTGTACAAACTTGTGATTCTCACCCTTACATGTACCTGTGTGTGTACAAACTTGTGATTCTCACCCTTACATGTACCTGTGTGTGTGTACAAACTTGTGGTTCTCACCCTTACAACATGTTCCTGTGTCTGTACAAACTTGTGATTCTCCCCCTTACATGTACCTGTTTGTACAAACTTGAGATTCTTACCCTTACAACATGTACCTGTGTCTGTACAAACTTGTGGTTCTCACCCTTACAACATGTTCCTGTGTCTGTACAAACTTGTGGTTCTTACCCTTACAACATATACCTGTGTCTGTACAAACTTGTGATTCTCACCCTTACAACATGTACCTATGTGTGTATAAACTTGTGATTCTCACCTTTACATGTACCTGTGTGTGTACAGACTTGTGATTCTCACCTTTACATGTACCCGTGTCTGTACAAACTTGTGATTCTCACCCTTACAACATGTACCTGTGCGTGTGCAAACTTGTGATTCTTACCCTTACAACATGTACCTCTGTCTGTACAAACTTGTGATTCTCACCCTTATAAAGTATACCTGTGTCCATACAAGCTTAAGGTCAACACTGACATATGTTGTATTCTGTCTGTCTAGAATCATCCAAAGATCTGGTTATCTGCCGAGTTGACAAAAGTTCCGGAAAGGCCAGAGGAGGTGACGAAGTATTCTTGTTGTGTGACAAAGTCAACAAAGGTTTGTATAAAAACATAGAAATTAAATTCATTTCTAAATGGAGATAATAATTCTTTTAAACATTAGTCATTTCTTGTCTTGTCTGTCAGCCATCCATCCATAGTCTGTCAAAATTATATCCGTAGTCTGTCTGTCATTCATCCATCTGTAGTCTGTCTGTCTGCCATCCATCCATTGTCGCTTCTGTTGTTTAGCTTTTGTTGATCATCGTCCTGGCATATCTTGTGACATTGGTCTGCATATTTGTGGTTTTCAGAGTTGCTGTATGACAATGAATGTCTGTGTGTAGTTTTCAGAGTTGCTGTATGACAATGAATGTCTGTGTGAAGTAGTTTTCAGAGTTGCTGTATGACAATGAATGTCTGTGTGAAGTAGTTTTCAGAGTTGCTGTATGACAATGAATGTCTGTGTGAAGTAGTTTTCAGAGTTGCTGTATGACAATGAATGTCTGTGTGAAGTAGTTTTCAGAGTTGCTGTATGACAATGAATGTCTGTGTGAAGTAGTTTTCAGAGTTGCTGTATGACAATGAATGTCTGTGTGAAGTAGTTTTCAGAGTTGCTGTATGACAATGAATGTCTGTGTGAAGTAGTTTTCAGAATTGCTGTATGACAATGAATGTCTGTGTGAAGTAGTTTTCAGAGTTGCTGTATGACAATGAATGTCTGTGTGAAGTAGTTTTCAGAGTTGCTGTATGACAATGAATGTCTGTGTGAAGTAGTTTTCAGAGTTGCTGTATGACAATGAATGTCTGTGTGAAGTAGTTTTCAGAGTTGCTGTATGACAATGAATGTCTGTGTGAAGTAGTTTTCAGAGTTGCTGTATGACAAGGAATGTCTGTGTGAAGTAGTTTTCAGAGTTGCTGTATGACAAGGAATGTCTGTGTGAAGTAGTTTTCAGAGTTGCTGTATGACAAGGAATGTCTGTGTGAAGTAGTTTTCAGAGTTGCTGTATGACAATGAATGTCTGTGTGAAGTAGTTTTCAGAGTTGCTGTATGACAATGAATGTCTGTGTGAAGTAGTTTTCAGAGTTGCTGTATGACAATGAATGTCTGTGTGAAGTAGTTTTCAGAGTTGCTGTATGACAATGAATGTCTGTGTGAAGTAGTTTTCAGAGTTGCTGTATGACAATGAATGTCTGTGTGAAGTAGTTTTCAGAGTTGCTGTGTGACAATGAATGTCTGTATGACAATGAATGTCTGTTTGACAATGAATGTCTGTGTGACAATGAATGTCTGTGTGACAATGAATGTCTGTATATCAATGAATGTCTGTATATCAATGAATGTCTGTATATCAATGAATGTCTGTGTGACAATGAATGTCTGTGTGACAATGAATGTCTGTGTGACAATGAATGTCTGTGTGACAAAGAATGTCTGTATATCAATGGATGTCTGTATGACAATGAATGTCTGTATATCAATGAATGTCTGTGTGACAATGAATGTCTGTGTGACAATGAATGTCTGTGTGACAATGAATGTCTGTATGACAATGAATGTCTGTGTGACAATGAATGTCTGTATGACAATGAATGTCTGTGTGACAATGAATGTCTGTGTGACAATGAATGTCTGTATATCAATGAATGTCTGTATGACAATGAATGTCTGTATGACAATGAATGTCTGTATGACAATGAATGTCTGTATATCAATGAATGTCTGTGTGACAATGAATGTCTGTGTGACAATGAATGTCTGTGTGACAATGAATGTCTGTGTGACAATGAATGTCTGTGTGACAATGAATGTCTGTATATCAATGAATGTCTGTGTGAAGTAGCTCTCAGACCATTCATTCTATGATGTGGTCTATCTTCTAACAGAGGATATCAAAATTCGGCTTTTTGAGGAGAATGATCAAGGCATTACAATGTGGGAGGATTTTGGGGACTTTGGACAAGGGGATGTCCATCGACAGGTAACCTACTAGAATCTATAGAACCAGTCATTTGTTGGACATTGTAGTGGACTTATTTGTAAATGTATAGGCATACTTGTATTGTTTGGACATTGTAGTGGATTTATTTGTAAATATAAACATACTTGTATTTTATGATGTTACAGTTGGTTGTCTGTGTAATAGTCTGCCTGATGAACTGTCTGTCTGTCTGTTTCTTCTCACCAGTGAAACATGGCATGCTTGAATGTACAGTGAAACCTCTGTTTTGTGTCTGTCCGAAAACAATCTGCAAAATCCGAAACTGATGGAAACCAGTGCAATTATTTCCATTTAAATCGATGTAAATTTAATTAATTCGTTCTAGACACTCCAAAATACATACTAAAACCGCATTTTATACAGAATAAATATAGTGTTTAATATTGAAAACAATAAGAAATTAATATAAAATGAATATAAAAGACTAATGTAAAGAATAAATGAACATTTAATACGGCATTACCTTTCTGAAATTCTTCTTGTCATATCGAAGACGGTGAGGAGGGGAGAGAGAGGTGCAGATATTATTGTTTGGAAGGGGTATACCCCTCCATAAGGCACTATCTGGGGTGAATTCCCATGTTGGCCTTCTTGTCTTTTGTATGTCAATGAGCCTCTTGAATGTTTGAAACTATCCTCTGCTGGCCTTAAAATCACTAAGTACACTAGCACTCATTCCAGGCATTTTCTTAATGAGATCAGTATACAATGACCTGGCCTTTTCACAAATGATTGTCTTCGAAAAAGAATCGCCATCTAACTGTTTTTGATTTATCCAAATTAATAATAGCTGTTCAACATCTTCAATTGTTTGCGATCTCTGTTTCGTTAGCACATTCACGCCTTTCGCTACATTAGCCTCCTTTATTGCTTCAGTTTTCGCCACAATGGAACAATGGGCGGTGACTTCCCGTACATGCGGCTGATTTCAGCAATCTTAATGCTGCTGTTGTAATTTTCAATGATTTCCTTCTTCAACTCGATCGTGCTCCTGGCCTTTTTCTTCGTTGGGTTGCTGGCTCTGGAAACTTTCTTTGGTACATAATGGGGCTAAAAGGAAAGGGTTAACTTACTAACAAGTGATGCTCACTCAACGAGAAACGGTGCCAAACTGAGCAAAAGAACGTTTTATTTTTGCAAAATTAGCAGCATGGGCACGCCAAGGAAATCCGAGGCAACTGGCGGAAACTGAGACAAATGTTTCGCGGGGAAAATCTACGAAAACTTAAGTCAACGAAAACCGAGGTTTCACTGTATGTGCAGTGTTTTTGTAAACTAGATTTTGATTTACAGTTTAATTTCTGTGATTTATCGACAATGAGACAAAAGGTGATCAGCCTGAGACAGACCATTTCGTCCGTCCAGTGCCTTTTGCTCCAGGACATTGGAGTCCGGACCTGTGGCCCCAATGTACCATCATGGCCTTTTACAATTCATAAAATGTTTAGAGCGTTACCATGCTATATGTCACAAATTGTTTAGAAATGTACTACAATTAATGGAATGTTTATAAATTTGCTACAATTAATAGAATGTTTAGAAGTGTAGTTATATGTTAAAACATGTATTTGACCATATGTGATCTTTTGTGAGAGTGGATGTTGACTGTCAGAGTAGATGTTGAATGTGAAAGTAGACTTTTGGCTGTCAGAGTAGATGTTGATTGTGAGAGTAGATTTGTGGATGTTGACTGGGGACACTTGTTTTGCAGTATGCCATAGTGTTCCGTACACCAGCCTACCACAGCCAAGACATCACCAAACCCGTGGAAGTCAGCATGCAGCTGCAGAGGCCGTCCGACGGGGAGACCAGTGAGAGTATACCCTTCACCTACATGCCTGATGATCCAGGTGTGTAGTAGACCAGGTGGACGGTTGTTTCTGTCTGTATGTGGTCTGACTGAGACTCTATCTGTGTGTGTCCTGTGATTCTTTCTGTCTGTGTGTATCCTGTGATTGTCTGTCTGTGTGTCCTGTGATTGTCTGTCTGTAATTTTTTCTGTGTGTATGTGTCCATGGTTGCCTGTCTTAGTGTGTCATGATGGCTGTGTCACATTTCGTTAAAGAGATTCAAGGCTAAGATGAGGGTCTATTTATGTGTAAGAGAACTGTGATATATGCTTCTTGTTGGAGTTGAGTTGAGCTAAGAACTGACAGCACTGCACTCAGGACATTCCTATATGCTGTCCGTCTCCTCATTCAACAGCCAGCAAAGAGTCACACTACTAATCATTCCCACGGCTGTCTGATTGAAAGTTCTCTCAGTTTTGAGATTCTACCAGGACCCCTGCTGATCCCCTGCAATCTCATTCTTTCCACATACGGGTTCTTAATCTGTTCCCCCGCCTTCTACACCTGGTCCCACAAGCACACGACCACCTCTCCCTTGTCCATAGGCAATCTACCACCAAGAGGTGCATTCCCTGCCAGCCTTTCAGCCTGTTCATTACCCCCCACATGGCAAGGGCAAACAATCTCTGCAATTCTCAGAATCTGTGACCTCTGAAGCGAGGTGAGCCATTCCACATAAAACATTCCTTTCTTCACCTTACTAAGCATACTCCTTGAATCCGTAATGAATATAATGTGTGTTGCAGTGGTCTCCTCTAACCAACGGAATGCCGCTGTTACTTCTTCCACCTCCATTCTCATGCTGGAGGTCGTAGTCTCATATGCCAGACTCTCCTTTTTCAAGCATCATCCATTAGCCTTCGTGATGAAATCCCAACAACTACGTCTGTTTCTCACCACTGACCCATCGGTGTAGATGACTATGCCACCTTGATGTGTGTTACTTTGGATCAGTTGTTGCACCTCAAACTCTGTGTGGTCAGCTCCCATTCTCTGCACTCACTGCCCATTGTTACTATTACATTTTGCCAGTCTGACATGTAATTGTTGTTGGGGGAACTGGAGGAACTGAGGCTAAGATGAGGGGCATGAACTAGAGCAGTCACTGACCAGAGTGTTCGACGGTTGAGAATCTGGATCTGACTCTGTGATGGTCCACTGAGATCGCTATGCCTCTGGTCTCATTAACCACTCCATTGTTGCATGTTACACTGTGACACCAGAAAACACACGTTAATGCATTCTGGAGAATGTTATTGTTGAGTTTGGTTGCTTGTGGTTTGTCTCATTGAAGTGTTGTCTTTTATCTCATTGAATTGTGTTTTATCTCATTGAATTGTTGTGTGTTGTCTCATTGAATTGTTGTGTGTTGTCTCATTGAATTGTGTTTTGTCTCAGTGAATTGTTGTTTTGTCTCATTGAATTGTTTTGTCTCATTGAATTGTTGGGTTTTGTCTTAGTGAATTGTTTGTTGTTTTGTCTCAGTGAATTGTTGTTTTGTCTCAGTGAATTTTTTGTTTGTCTCAGTGAATTGTTGTTTTATCTCGGTGAATTGTTGTGTTTTGTCTCAATGAATTGTTGTGTTTTGTCTCAGTGAATTGTTATTATTATCTGGCCCTGACTGTTCTGTCACCAGGATGCATGTTTGACAGAATCAATGTTAGTGGAGCTTTGACAGAATCAATGTTAGTGGAGCATTGACAGAATCAAAATGTTAGTGGAGCATTGACAGAATCAATGTTAGTGGAGCATTGACAGAATCAAAATGTTAGTGGAGCATTGACAGAATCAATGTTAGTGGAGCATTGACAGAATCAATGTTAGTGGAGCATTGACAGAATCAATGTTAGTGGAGCATTGACAGAATCAATGTTAGTGGAGCATTGACAGAATCAATGTTAGTGGAGCATTGACAGAATCAATGTTAGTGGAGCATTGACAGAATCAATGTTAGTAGAGCATTGACAGAATCAGTGTTAGTGGAGCATTGACAGAATCAATGTTAGTGGAGCATTGACAGAATCAATGTTAGTGGAGCATTGACAGAATCAATGTTAGTGGAGCATTGACAGAATCAATGTTTGTTAGTGGAGCATTGACAGAATCAATGTTTGTTAGTGGAGCATTGACAGAATCAGTGTTAATGGAGCATTGACAGAAAACTATTTCTGTTTACCTTGACTTGTTTGTCTGTCTGTTGCGCTGTGTGTCAGATATTTGACTGTATGTTTTACCTGGTAGATTTGACCTTACAGCAGTTGTATCTGTCATATACTTGACTATATTTGACTTGATCAGATTTGACCCTACAATAATTGTACCTGTCAGATATTTGGCTTTAAAATAATTTCTGTCATGCAATGTCTACCTTCAGATCCAGACAGAATTGCTGAGAAAAGAAAGCGGAAAGCTCAAAGATTGGTGGAGTTCTGGAATATAGCAGGTGGGCTCTTCGTTCGTACATCCTTGTTGAGTTAGATGCGTGTCAGAATGTATAGTCATCGGACGACACCGCTGTCTAAATGTATCTTGCCAGACATGATATTTTCTGTGTGCACAAATCATCTTGGACCGTGTCCCTTTGTGCACATAGAGGACATGTTGTCTGATTATCACCACATGTGATGAAGTTGAGGCTTATATTGTAATGTTGTTCTCTGTCTCTGGGTGTTTCTGTATGATGAAGTTGGGGCTTATGTTGTATGATTGTATGTTGTTCTCCTTCTCTGGGTGTTTCCATGTGATGAAGTATTTCTCTTGCTTCATTGTGTCTGATTTCTCTATGTGATTCTCTCCATTTGATCCAGCTTGTATTCTTGGCTGATTTTTGAGTTGTTTCTCTGTGTTTCCATTTGATGATGACGTTCATGATTCCTGTTTGACTCTGGACCCTCTGTGTATGTATATACATTAAAGGTAGTTTTTATCATGTATGATTTGTTTGCTGTGTTTCTGTTGTTCCATTAAAATCTGTGTGTCACATTGTCACTCAATCTGTGTGTCTCTGTCTCCATTGTACGAAGTCTGAATAATCTATGTGATTCTATCATTGTCACTCGATCTGTGTGTCTCTGTCTCCATTGTACAAAGTCTGAATAATCTATGTGATTCCATCATTTATACTGAATCTTGTTACTTCCTGAATGCCATGCCTGACAGAATCCTGAAATAAACCTCTGTAGACTACATCAAGAGCCACAGTGGCGTGGTGGTTTGTGCACTTGCTTACCAAGACAGTGGTCCGGTTTGGTTCTCATTAGTGGTAGGGTCCATGTTTATGTGTCTGTTGTTGACCAGACCTTACACAATGGGTATCAGATAATTGTCAGACCTTTCTTGCAACTGTCTGGAGAGGACAGATGATGAGGATGGGAACTGATGACCTCACCTGATTATACATCAGTATAACTTGAAGTGAACACACACTTGCTAGCCAGTTGTTGTCTCATCACTGCTGGTGTCAGGCATGGGTCTAGTCACCGATTCATCCAGCCATTGCCAGCTGTATTCTGAAATCTCTGTCAGCATTCATGTCAGCCAGTGGTTGCATTTGATTGGTCCTGTTTTCTTGTTCTGTTAAAGAAAGCTCATTGAAAATTACTTAGGGGTTATAAAACAGCATCTAAAAACATGAAAACTGCTTGTAAACCCTTACATGTGTTCGGCTCACTCTTGGAATTGCTTTAACACACACACGCACACAAATAGATACTCTATTCTTAAAATGGCATGGAATAATGCAGCAAGTAAGAAAGCTTTTCAGCCTACCTAACAATCTAGTATATGTGAAGTCCTTGCAGGTCAGCATGGTCGAATGGGTAAGAATGCATGTTCTTAAACATCCGTTGTGCTGATGCCGAGGTTAGGGGTTCAACACCTACACCGGACAGTTGGACTAAAATGTTGACCTTTCGTCCTTGACTAGGAGACGTAAATTACAAGTACTTCTGAAGTCGGAGTGGGTTCGCCTGTTGGTGAGGGACACTGTTAATAGGGAAATATAATCTACATGCACAGTTCAGTCCATCACTACTATAAATAGTGTGTATGGACTACGCTTGAATTCAAAGTGAGCGAGCGCCAACAAAAAATGTGAAGTCCTCATGTCACCAGCCTGCCCCAGTATCTGCCCTAGCATTCCCTGACCTTGTAACTGCCAGGTCAGCCAGAGATGGCCATCACAATGTGAAGTCCTCATGTCACCAGCCTGCCCCAGTATCTGCCCTAGCATTGCCCTGACCTTGTAACTGCCAGGTCAGCCAGAGATGGCCATCACAATGTGAAGTCCTCATGTCACCAGCCTGCCCCAGTATCTGCCCTAGCATTGCCCTGACCTTGTAACTGCCAGGTCAGCCAGAGATGGCCATCACAATGTGAAGTCCTCATGTCACCAGCCTGCCCCAGTATCTGCCCTAGCATTCCCTGACCTTGTAACTGCCAGGTCTGCCAGAGATGGCCATCACAATGTGAAGTCCTCATGTCACCAGCCTGCCCCAGTATCTGCCCTAGCATTCCCTGACCTTGTAACTGCCAGGTCAGCCAGAGATGGCCATCACAATGTGACTTGTTGTCTGCAGGACATCCAGAACACAAGAGAGATGGCACTGGGGCCAGTGTCCGCGGCCGGCTGTCCAGCATGCTGAGGGGACTCACAGTAGGCCCTCCTCTCTGGTAGTCTCTTCTACTAGCAGTCCCTCAGCCACCTCACAGTAGGCCCTCCTCTCTGGTAGTCTCTTCTACTAGCAGTCCCTCAGCCACCTCACAGTAGGCCCTCCTCTCTGGTAGTCTCTTCTACTAGCAGTCCCTCAGCCACCTCACAGTAGGCCCTCCTCTCTGGTAGTCTCTTCTACTAGCAGTCCCTCAGCCACCTCACAGTAGGCCCTCCTCTCTGGTAGTCTCTTCTACTAGCAGTCCCTCAGCCACCTCACAGTAGGCCCTCCTCTCTGGTAGTCTCTTCTATATGTTTTGTATATTGCCGTCTGTGTCTAATTCTGGTCTCTGTGTGTTCTCCTTGTGGCTGGCCCTGGGTTTGTCTTATTTGACAGAACCCCATCTGCTGTATGACCTTGCATTTTGGAATATGAACAAATGAGGGAGAACTTGGAGACAGTAAATATTTGGTTTCTAAGACAAAAGGTGAGTACATTGAATTGCCAGGGTGACTGGCGATGGTTGCCTGGAAGAGGCTAATGAAAGTAGAACATTATATATGACTATAATAAATACATTATATATGACTATAACAAAGACTACAATAAAGAGACAAACTGCATTCTTTTGTCTCAGAAAAATTAAACTTGTGAACCGAAGGACGCGGCCTGAAATCAAACCCACAACCTTCGGAGCCTGAGTCAAATGGCTTGACCACTTCGCCACGGAGACTCAAAAGACTGGTAGATTTAATCCACAACACCAGGCACCAAGTTCTTTGCACAGACATCAACTCCTAAATCATTTATCCAAACAAATGATAATGATATTTCTCTGGCCTGCTGGATTCCAGAGAGATTCTGTGTACTTATTCTAGTAACTGGTTCCCTCACTGTTGGTCATGTCCAGCTCTGGTGTCTTGACCTTGCCATAGGAAAATGGCAACTAAGGAAACCACAGTTCAATATGGAAGGTTGTGCCAAATCACATCATGGGGGAAGAACAGACTGATCTGGGACTGAGAGGGTTGTGTGAGACGGAGAACTATGATTTCCCAGGCTTACTGACATGGCACATGATGATGATAGCTTCCACTCTGTCCAAATATGAATTGATTGTGGTGGAATTCTACATTGCAATACATGGTCTCAGTAACATAAACTTCACATCAGTACGTTCATCATGTGATACATGCTTGTTGTATATGTTAGTTGATTATGCTAGAAATTATTTCATGACTTCACTACCATGCAGGAACACCACTGTACTCATCTGACATAACCGGAGGTGAAGGTGGGGCATCTAATGGGGCCGAGGCATCTTCAAGTCACATGACGGCAGATAGCTCTTCGATGGGCAGTGTTACCGTGTCATCCATTTCAGCGGGCAGCATTGACTCCAGCGTGATCGCAGAACTGTCCGGTCTGTCTAGCAGCGACCTGTCCATTGTGTCCACGGAGAATGGCCAGCTGGTCATCTCTGTGACTGGAGGGGACGGCAGTGGGCTGAGTGTTGACAGCATCAACCTGCCGGCCAACATGCTCAGTGGCGACCTCATGAACCAGATAGACATACAGCAGCTGAATGCATACCTGCAGGTATGAAAGCAAGGTGATTCATTCATAACGCTTTTATTTCTTCACTTGCTTTGAGCCCAGCATGAATTTTAATCTGCTGTATGTAAAGTATTAAAAAAAACAGGCTGAGATCATAGTCCCGAAACAAACCTCCAGATAGATAAACCTTCACAAGTGTAACAAAACATTGTGCATTTCTATATACTGTTTCCACAAGTGTGTGTGTGTGTTTAAACATCTGGCCAGCTCATTTGAACAATGCCATAGAACGTCTATTGGCAAATGTCCAATCTTTTTGTCTGATGACATAAATATACGAAGAGAGTACTGGAACGAGCTTGTCCAATGCCTCACACACAGTGTAATTTCTGGATTTAATTGTGCTTTTGTCAGGGTGGCATTTTCTCTGGTCTCCTCTTGTATTTGAGGATATTGTCTTGTGTGGGACCACTGTGAGTTGATGGTTGTCATTACTGGCCACACCTGCTCCTTGTTTATGAACTTTGACACTAGTTTTTGTTGTTGTTGTTGCGCTCGCTCGCTGGCTTTGAACTCAAGCGCAGTCCATACACATTACTTCTAGTAGTGCTGGACTGAATTTTGCGTGTGGATTGGCTTTCCCTATTAGCAGTGTCTCTCGCCAACCCCTCCGACTTCAGAGCTACTTGTAATTTACGTCCCCAAGTCAAGGACGATAGGTGAACATTTGAGTCCGACTGTCTAATGTAGGGGTTGAACCCTTACCTCGACATCAGCACACCAGATGCTTAAGAACATGCGTTCTTATCCATTCGGCCATGCTGACCAACGTGACACTAGCATGACTCTAGCCTGCATACTGACATCATTTGTGGTCCTGCCTCACTTAGATACACATCCAGCCTCACTTAGATACACATCCAGCCTCACTTAGATACACATCCAGCCTCACTTAGATACACATCCAGCCTCACTTAGATACACATCCAGCCTCACTTAGATACACATCCAGCCTCACTTAGATACACATCCAGCCTCACTTAGATACACATCCAGCCTCACTTAGATACACATCCAGCCTCACTTAGATACACATCCAGCCTCACTTAGATACACATCCAGCCTCACTTAGATACACATCCAGCCTCACTTAGATACACATCCAGCCTCACTTAGATACACATCCAGCCTCACTTAGATACACATCCAGCCTCACTTAGATACACATCCAGCCTCACGCCTGGACATTTCATCTCTGTGTATGACTGTGATCTGTAGGTTAGTGAGACAACAGGAGCTCCCACAGTGAACTGGTCATTGATTCAGTCATCTCTGTGTATGACTGTGATCTGTAGGTTAGTGAGACAACAGGAGCTCCCACAGTGAACTGGTCATTGATTCAGTCATCTCTGTGTATGACTCTGATCTGTAGGTTAGTGAGACAACAGGAGCTCCCACAGTGAACTGGTCATTGATTCAGTCATCTCTGTGTATGACTCTGATCTGTAGGTTAGTGAGACAACTGGAGCTCCCACAGTGAACTGGTCATTGATTCAGTCATCTCTGTGTATGACTGTGATCTGTAGGTTAGTGAGACAACAGGAGCTCCCACAGTGAACTGGTCATTGATTCAGTCATCTCTGTGTATGACTCTGATCTGTAGGTTAGTGAGACAACTGGAGCTCCCACAGTGAACTGGTCATTGATTCAGTCATCTCTGTGTATGACTGTGATCTGTAGGTTAGTGAGACAACAGGAGCTCCCACAGTGAACTGGTCATTGATTCAGTCATCTCTGTGTATGACTCTGATCTGTAGGTTAGTGAGACAACAGGAGCTCCCACAGTGAACTGGTCATTGATTCAGTCATCTCTGTGTATGACTGTGATCTGTAGGTTAGTGAGACAACAGGAGCTCCCACAGTGAACTGGTCATTGATTCAGTCTTTCCTCTTCTACCCTAGGGTGTGTTGATTTGTTGTTGTCTTGCTTTATTTTGGTAGAACGACAAACTCAATCTGGACTCAGACAATCCATTGACACAGTCAGTGATGGAGGTGGTGATGGACAACAGTTGTCTGTATGTCAGACAAGAACTCGTGTAAATTGGCTGACTTTGGAAACGAAACACTGTTTTCTTTACACTTTATTATGGGAAATTGAAACCATCATTGTTCCTTTTTGTTAAACCCCAAGTAAACTGTTTTAGTATAATTTGTTACAAACGTATGATTTTAATACAAAATAAATCTAGGTTTCACAACTCTAAAGCAGATATTTCTGAACTGACAATTATTATACTCACCAGTTTTTACATTTCCAAAACAAATAAATCTAAACCCATGATTTTATTATTTACTATTTTTTATTGATTAAAATCCACAGCATATTAGCTATATCCAATTTGTAAAATTTACAACAGACATTTGTGAACCACTGATTATAACATGAACTAATGTCAGTTTTATGTAAAGCTGTAACCTAGAGCATGTGTTTATGATACAGAAACTGTAATGTGAAGTGGAGCCAGCTGGGTGCAGTCTGACATGTACACTTGTCATCCCCAGGACCAGGGTTCCGGAAGTGAGATCCTGCTGAGTCAGCCCACGTCTGCCGAACAGCTACACCTAGGTCACGACCCTAGTCAGCACGTGCGTATGATGGATGCAGACTTGGAGACGGACGCCGCCCTCAGACACTTGAATTCTCAGATATGATGGCGGTCAGGCGCCTTTCCTGGCTGATATTTGTACACACGGCGGCATTAAACAACTGGAAGCTGACAATTGGAGACAACAAAACTAGATTTCTCAAATGGCGGATTGTTTATTTGATGGCCTTGGGTTAGGTCAGTTGTTGATTGTAAATAGATAATTAATTGCTTCTATGTTTGGATCTGAAAGTTAATGGAAGCTAGAAACGTTGATGTATTTTGTGTATGTAGGCTTGTCAGGGGCTTCATATTTTCCATTTGTTCTTGGTACGATACATCTCAACAGGGATGGTCTTGTTTTGACTGACTTGTGTGTGCTTCGTGATGGTCTTGTGTCAGTTAGCAGCATCGTTAGCTAACCTTGACTTGTGTGTTATACAATATAGGGCTTTCTGCTCTCATCTCATGTCTTACCTGTGACTGCAGCCCCACTGTCACACAAACACTGACATTCACGGATGTTCAGCTGGCTTCAGAGATAGTGCCCTTATAGTTGAGTCACCTGTCAGAGTTTTCTGCTGGAGACAAGTCAGGTTGCTGCATGGCTTTATTTTGAGTTATGAAATTAGCAACTGGTAATTGCTCAGAGTCCGGAGAAAGTGCACATCTATGGTGAGAGTTGCTGTTGGATGCTCGTACTACTGGCTAACTTCTCCACTCCTCACAGGCTGGTCTTCATCACACAGGCCACAAACCCTGTTCTATCAGGCAGTACAAGACATTGAACACGTGCCAATCATGGAAGCTTAGAGCTTGAGGATTTGGTCTTCTGTCTATGACCAAGGTCCAGTCATTGAAGACAGCGTGTGTAAGACTAACATGAGCAACAACATAGACCACAAGGCATCTGGAGACCGCAAGTTATATAGAGTAGAAGAGGAATGACATTGTGATGTGATACTTCTAGCAGCTGGCATGTCACTGGTGTATATATGTAGAGGTCATTTTGTGCATTTATTTCTATTCCACTTATGTTAATTTAGTTTCTGATGATTGATTGTTTTGCCATTTGTTTTACAGGATAAAAGTGGTTTGTTTAATGGTTTTAGGGTATATTGTTACTCAATTTTGACATTGAAGCCAGATTTCACTAACAATTCAGGTTAAGTGCAGCTGGTATCTGGACAATTCAATATGATACCTCAGCTATTAGGGGAGAAATAATTGATAAAATTACTGAGGTGATGTTTAACACAGCAATGTTGCTATGGTTATGTATTGGACACTGGAGTACTTTGGTCATATCACACATCACAGTGGCAGAGAACAGAAGTTGAGACAGCAGGTGACTGGACACAGATCAGTACAGATAGCTGGCCATGCAAATATACCAGGCTGGGGAACACAAGAGTCTTTCCAGCGGGCTGTGAGAGCGATGTCCTGCAAGGAATTTGATACATGGTGATGGTGTTGACATAGTCTTGTTCAGTTGTTCTGTTTTGTGTGTTCATGTTATGTTCAGTTTTTCCCTGTTTTGTGTGTTCATGTTTTTTCAGTTTTTCCCTGTTTTGTGTGTACATGTTTTCTTTATTTTGTAGTTGGTGAACCAGCCCCTTGTATGTATCATTTCATGTGTGCATAATGGGGTTCGCTGACCTATTGGTAGACTTATTTATAGCTGTAGTGAGGTTTCTTGACCTGTTGGAAGAATTCATTTTCAACCAGGAGGTTCCCTCAATATCATGTCTGCTAATGTTTAGCTGTGAAGTTCTTTGAACATAATGTGAACTAATTTTTACCCACGGGGTTCCCTATACATCATGTCTGCTAATATTTAGACATGAAGTTGTGTGAACATAATGTGAAATCGGTTTCTGCCTTGAGGTTCTGTGAACATAATGTGGACTAATTTTTACCAGTGAGGTTTTCTGGACATCATTTGAATTGATTTATTTCTTGGCTGTTAAGATGAACTCATTTTTAACTGTTAATTTTTCTGGATCAACCAGATGAACTAATTTTTAGTCATAATGTTTCTTTACCCATTATTTGAATTAATCTTTAGCTGGCCTTTCAAATGAACTTTTAATTTTATCTTGACACAGCAGATGAACTAATTTGTAGCCATGATGTGTCTAGTAAATTGTTAAAACCACGGCGTGAAATATATGGTGCTGTTGTCTGGTCTGGGAGATGTTCTGTGATGACATCTGATTGTTGCTGTGCTGAAGCAGAAGTCAGCATATTTCCAGCTGTTGTGGAGAACAGAGCAACTGGCTTGGTTATTTCATCTCAGTGATTGGTGTCCATGCGGTCAACTTGTCGGCTCACAGCTGGCTGATTTGTGTTGTCGGCTGTTGCTGCTCACAGCTGGGTGATCTGTGTTGTGGGCTGTTGCTGCTCACAGCTGGGTAATATGACAAGTCTATCTGTGGCAGCGTGTTTCACTTTCCACTTGTTCGTACTGCTAAATACATCTAGCTGTGTGTGTGTGTGTGTGTGTGTGTGCAGTAGATAGAGATGTTCTATATTGTACCACTGAGTACATATGTATTTCATTGTTAGTACCACAGTATGTATAAATGCTTGATAGTACTAATAATCATTCAATAATCATATTGTCAACATCACAACAACAACTAAGTTTATGCTCGGAGCTTGTGGAAATGACTCATACAATGAAGTACTGTTTGGCTTTTCCTGGGCACAAAGTCCACAAGGTGATGACAGCTGGGAGGGACACAACTGCGATGAGGGTAACATCAGCAGCAGCAGCTCCACCAGTCTCCTATACCAGGGTCTGGCCCTCTCAGCGGTTGAGTACTCTGATGATCCTCCCTCTCAGCGGTTGAGTACTCTGATGATCCTCCCTCTCAGCGGTTGAGTACTCTGACGATCCTCCCTCTCAGCGGTTGAGTACTCTGACGATCCTCCCTCTCAGCGGTTGAGTACTCTGATGATCCTCCCTCTCAGCGGTTGAGTACTCTGACAATCCTCCCTCTCAGCGGTTGAGTACTCTGATGATCCTCCCTCTCAGCGGTTGAGTACTCTGATGATCCTCCCTCTCAGCGGTTGAGTACTCTGACGATCCTCCCTCTCAGCGGTTGAGTACTCTGACGATCCTCCCTCTCAGCGGTTGAGTACTCTGATGATCCTCCCTCTCAGCGGTTGAGTACTCTGACGATCCTCCCTCTCAGCGGTTGAGTACTCTGACGATCCTCCCTCTCAGCGGTTGAGTACTCTGATGATCCTCCCTCTCAGCGGTTGAGTACTCTGACGATCCTCCCTCTCAGCGGTTGAGTACTCTGATGATCCTCCCTCTCAGCGGTTGAGTACTCTGACGATCCTCCCTCTCAGCGGTTGAGTACTCTGATGATCCTCCCTCTCAGCGGTTGAGTACTCTGATGATCCTCCCTCTCAGCGGTTGAGTACTCTGATGATCCTCCCTCTCAGCGGTTGAGTACTCTGACAATCCTCCCTCTCAGCAGTTGAGTACTCTGGCGATCCTCCCTCTCAGCGGTTGAGTACTCTGGCGATCCTCCCTCTCAGCGGTTGAGTACTCTGATGATCCTCCCTCTCAGCCCTTCTCTGATGGAGAGACTGGACAGAGTCCAGAACGAGGCTGTGCACATCAGACTGGAGTGTATAAAAGATACAGCATGCCGGGCTGTGTGGTACCTCCTGGATATTCCAACCAGTGCAGACAGAACCAGGATTTTCAGAGCATATGCCTACCCCTTTCTCTATCTCTTTCAGCTCCATTCATAAGGTCCCCATATTGTTCAATTCTGTCTCTACTTGTCTTCTCTGTGTGTTGTTGAGGTCTCCCTCTATTTTGTGTGGCCTGTGACTGCCAGACACAGGACTTTTTATGCTCAGGGTTCTCAGTGTGTGTCTGATCTATCACCAGCATCTCTTGCTTATCATCATCATGTGCCCGGCCAGCTGACATTGGTGCTCATGTCTCTCCCTGGGTCTTGGTCTGTGGTGTTATTGTTAGCACTACCACATGCAAATATGGAAGAAGTCCTCGGCAAGTGCTGTAAACAAAGTCAATGTATCACATATCACATCTTCAGTTGTCCCCAAGTGTTGTGTGATAATTTTTCTGATTGAAACCTGAGGATTACCGCCAACCACCATCTCCCATCCAGACCCCTGCAGCAGATGTCACCATCTCCCACCCAGACCCGTGTAGCAGATACCACCATCTCCCATCCAGACCCCTGCAGCAGATGCCACCATCTCCCATCCAGACCCATGCAGCAGATGTCACCGTCTCCCATCCAGACCCCTGCAGCAGTTGTCACCATCTCAGGCTCTCCCCTTGGAGTAATGCCACCTGGAATGAATTCAGAGTCTGGAACACTTCCTTCCAGACACCTGAAGCCTGACTGGCTTCAGCTGTCAGACCTGCCCAGGGGATATAGAGCTGGGGCAGACACTATGGATCCGGGGCAGCGATCTGGTCCGGGATGTCAACTTGAGGCTGGTGGCAGGCCTGTAGATAATGCACTACCTGAATGCAGAACATTACATGGGCTAGTTTTGTTATTTAGATTGACCACTAGCATAGAACTTGTGTTTGTCCTGTTTTGCTGAAGAAATATTCATTGTGTTTTCTTGCACTGAAAAGTCCAAGGAGACACAAGTGAACTTCTCATGACACGGCTGTCACTGTGCACTGTTTCGAGATTTCGTGTGCACAGTGAGTTGTTAGTCATGAGTCGTGTTTACAGCTGAGAGTTTCAGCTGAGGAGCTCACGAGACGTGATGTGATCTGAGAGTCAGAGAAGTAAGTTCTCTGTCTGCAGACATGTCCATCTACAAGTGAGTGTCTGCTCATGTTTTCTCTAGCACAGTGGTTCTCAACCGGTGGGGAATTCTCCCCCCCCCCCCCCCCCTCCAGGGGGGATTTTTAGGGTTTCCAGGGGGGGAATTAAGATTATTTCAAGATTGCGTTAATACAAGAACTGATTTCTTGATATTGTTTTTCCCGTCATACTTTACGATTCTGTACGTCTCATCCTTCTAAAACTCATTTTATAAAATAAGTAGACCCACAAATCACGATTTATGTGGACGTCTAGACTTGTTTTAGTATGTGCTATTATTATGAATACTGTGAAAAGGGGGGGGGGGGGGGGGGGGGGGGGGGGTGGTTAAGTAGGAAATGCGAAAAGGAGGGGGGGGGGGGGGGTTGACGTTCTGAAAATATGGTGAAGGGGGGCACAGGCCAAATGTTTAGGTAGGAAATATGAAAGGGGGGAATGACATTCTTAAAATATGGTGAAGGGGAGTGCGGGCCAAAAAAAGATTGAGAACCACTGCTCTAGCACATATGCCTGTATCAAGTCCAGGGTGTTGTGTGCCCTTCAAGCACTGTGATGTTTGCTTGGTGCTGCCACCACCTGGATGTTAGAGGCACAATGGTCAGGTGTTTGCTTGGTGCTGCCACCACCTGGATGTTAGAGGCACAGGGGTTTAATTTTAGCAGACTGTCTGTGTGGTGAAGCACTTAGTTAAGGCAGACTGTCTGTGTGGTGAAGCACTTAGGGCAGACTGTCTGTGTGGTGAAGCACTTAGTTAAGGCAGACTGTCTGTGTGGTGAAGCACTTAGTTAAGGCAGACTGTCTGTGTGGTGAAGCACTTAGTTAAGGCAGACTGTCTGTGTGGTGAAGCACTTAGTTAAGGCAGACTGTCTGTGTGGTGAAGCACTTAGTTAGGGCAGACTGTCTGTGTGGTGAAGCACTGTCATCTCCATGTTTTCATAGATGGTCTCTCTGACCTTGATTCTGCGGATCACAGCTGGGGTTATGATGAGGTCTCATCAGGCATGCCCAGCTACAAAAGGACAGACGAAGCACACATGAAGTGTTCCTTTGCTGCCAGTGGTAGAAGAGACTGACTGATCTATTGATTGCTAACCGGAGCACAGTTCAGATTTAGAATCTGTGAAGTATTCCAGGTGCTTAAGGATCACTGTCATGGCAAACAGACATCTCCTGAAGTGCTCAATCTCCTCGCACAAAAAGCACGAGAATCTCAGCACAGGGCACAAACTCTAGCTGTGGCCAAGATTTGAACTGCGTGTGCCAGAATCACACCTGCTGGAAATAGTAATGTGTGGGTAGGTTGTCCAATAAATAGAAATGTGTGGGTAGGTTGCCCAGTGTGAAATGTGTGGGTAGGTTGTCCAGTGTGAAATGTGTGGGTAGGCTGCCCAGTGTGAAATGTGTGGGTAGGTTGCCCAGTGTGAAATGTGTGGGCTGGCCAGTGCCATACTAGGGCTGCTAGTTTTTATCTCCAACTGCTGGGTGATTGTTAATGTGCTTATGTCCTTAAGTTTTTCACCCTCATCTGAGATGGGTTGATGTCCGATACGCTACCACTGGATCAGGGGTTGAGTGGGTAGGGATCATTCTTATTTTTTAAATATTGTATAAAAAATTCGACATAGTCAAAACCGTGTAATGAAATGGGTCTGCATGAGCCAGAGGCATAACGCTGCTGCACCTGTGTGTGCCTGTTTCACTTAGTGAGGACCTGGCAGGTGGTAATAACATGAGGACAGTTGGCTTGACCACTTCACTGAACCCTGCCGCTGGTCCAGGTCACTCGTCACAACCACAGGGATAATGACATGTCTGGAGTGTATCAACAGGAGAGGGGAGTAGATCAGTTAGTCTTACGCTGGGAAATAACCAGGCCAGAGAAGCAAGGACAGACAGATGTCCGTGGGTGGCTTTCAGCATTGATACACTCCAGTGTTCTGTAAACAGGCTGCAGGTCATTGCATAGAGTGTCCAGCTGCAGGTCATTGTGTGTCCAGCTGCAGGTCTCTGAGTGTCCAGCTGCAGGTCATTGTGTCCAGCTGCAGGCCATTGTGTGTCCAGCTGCAGGTCTCTGTGTTCAGCTTCAGGTGTGTCCATCTGCAGGTCATAGAGTGTTCAGCTGCAGGTCATTGTGTGTCCAGCTACAGGTCATTGTGTGTCCAGCTGCAGGTCTCTTGTGGTTCACAATATCATCAAACAAGCCTACCAAATTGTCGTTGTTTATTGTTGATGTTTACGTTTGACTCCGTTATTTTAGCACTGTATGTAACAGATGTCAAAGTGCAGCAATTTCATGTTTGTATATGGCTAGTACTATGATATTGTTTTACTGGAGTTTTGTTTCATTATTTTTTAACCAAAAACTGCCAATCATGTGTTTTATGTACAGTATTTTATTAAAATGACTGTTTTTGCTTATGCTGGGTTTTGTACTGGTATCATAATCTGGCAGAATGTGTGTGTGGTGTGGTTGTTTGTTACAGTGTTTTAACTAATTGGTATCTGCACAAAATAGAAGACATAAAATGGTGTGGCAGAATTACCAATGTGGGCTTGTGGAGGGAGTTAGACAAATACCAGTGAATGAAGATTTGGAGGAAGATGGTGATGCTGGGTAGGACATGCATGGGAATAACCTGAGAATAGTTTAACTAGAACAGTCTTAGTCTGGAGCCCACAGGCAGGAGACATTAGAGGACAAGGCTGGTGTATGATCTGATGATGACTGGATTCGTAGATAGCTGTCAGTTTGTGTGGTTGGATGTAGGTAACTGTCACAGATTGTATGGTTGGGTGTGGATAGATGTCACAGATTGTGTGGTTGGATGTAGGTAACTGTCACAGATTGTATGGTTGGGTGTGGATAGATGTCACAGATTGTGTGGTTGGATGTAGGTAACTGTCACAGATTGTATGGTTGGGTATGAATAGCTGTCACAGATTGTGTGGTTGGGTATGGGGGGGGGGGGGGGGGGGGGGGGTGGAGTTGTGATTTATTCATTGACCTAGCTAACAAGTGGAAAATCAACTGGATGGACCAGCGTGTGCACTAAAACAGACAGTGAATGTTATACAAGTGACGACGTTGCAGATTCCAGTGTAATACATGGTGCTAACCCCATGTTTGACAGACCAGTCGGCACTCTATGTGTGCCAGGGTCAATATCTTCCCGCCTCCGATGCTTCCTGGCTTGTCAAGTACCTATTTGTGGATGGGCAGACCTGTGACCACATGTCCTTTTAGACATAGAAGTCCCGCCTGGGTGGAGATTAGAACATAGTGCCGACAGCTTGGGACACTGGCTACTGAGCCACCTCGGTGCCTTCTATAGTAAACACAGAAAATGCATCAAGCGAACTCTCAAATACAGTGAAGTCTGGATAAGTGGAAGTCACAGGGGCCGAAGGAATTTGTTCTACTTATCCGAAATTCTACTTATCCAGACATATTTACACTAATACCATGCAGTTGCATTGAGTAAAATGATTGTACCACTTAGGAAACACAGGCAGTGAACAAATAAATAGCAATACAATATCTGAAATGTTTAATTTTGAAAATGCCCAAATTAATTACAGAAAAAGTCTGTGATTTATCTTCCCATTGCCTGTTTAAAGGAAGAAAATGGTGAGACTGCATCATCTGAACATCCATTCTGCATCATGTAAATGTAAATTTTGTCAATTGATGCCAAAATATCTTACTGCGATACAGGTTGTGCTTGCAGCCCACAGTCATCCTCATCATCAGAGTCAGGGCTGGAAGGGTCTGTTGGTTGAATGACTGGCATACATAGCCCTATAATATCAGTGTTTGAAAGAGTGGCAATAGTAGAAACTTCATTGTCAATGTTCACAAACTCCTCTGGATCAATTCACAAACTCCCCTGGATCAATCTTCAGCTCTTTATACAATCTAGCAAGTAATGGCCCCACTGAAATGTCAGTAACATTGCTCTCACTGCTCTCAGAATTATGTTTAGCTAAAGCAGGTCTGAGCACGTCTTCTATCCATCAGTCAGTGGTTGCTTCGTGACTGTTTCTCTCCACACACATTCTTTAAGTGATGCAATGTCGTTTTTGGAAACGATCCAACCAGACAGCACTACAATTCCAGTCTGTCTGACCTCCAAGACGTGCAAATTCTTCTGCTTTCGCAATAAGTAAAGGCCCATTTACTGATAAATTTGCCAATCTAATCACAGTGAACAATTTAAAAGGGCAGCATCAACAAAATCGCATGCAGCAGTTCTTCTAGCTCTCTGTCGATTTGACGTTCGAAAAACAATTGTTTGTAGCGGTCTTTATGCTTTAACATGCCGAAAAGTGTGGATGTTGGAATACCAAATTCTCTAGCTATATTCACTTTCTTCTTCCCACTATGTTCAACCTCTTCCAACAGCTCAATCTTTCTTTTTAAAGTTAAAGTTTTAAGCTTTCGTCCACTAGCAGCCATTGTTGACATGTAGCAACATATCCTATGTGCGAGATTGTTCTCTGGGCTGACTAAAAATACACATTCTTTCGCGGAACAATTTTTTTTTTTTTTGGGGGGGGGGGGGGTGAAATGAACAGTTTCACTTAAATGTGGACATTTATATAGTCGGTAATTCGGTACTTCAATTTTAATTCACCGCAAACAACCGCAAACAAAGAAGAATCCCTTCGAGCCTCATTTGCATCGGTCCGGCAATCATTTTCCAGTTTAGTGTTCGGTGGACTGCTAGACCGATCGATGGATGTTTTTAAGATTTTGGGCCCGTAGGGCCCTCACTGTCGAGGATAGTGAGGGCCCTAAACTAAAAAAAAACATCCATTGATCGGTCTAGCAGTCCACCGAACACTAAACCGGAAAATGATTGCCGGACCGATGCAAATGAGGCTCGAAGGGATTCTTCTTTGTTGCGGTAAATTAAAATTGAAGTACGGGTAATTCATTAAAGACAGGAACACTGAGCTGATCCACGACACTGGTGATCGAGTGAAATGGCGAGTCATGACCGCCCACGCTTTCCGGCATGGCACATGATTGATTGATTGAATTCATTTTTATGTTCGACTAATCCGAAAATTCGAGTTAACGGAATTCGACTTATCAGGAATTGTTATACAAAGATAAAGAAGGATCTTGGCCGGGACCAAGCCAATAACGTCGACGCGAAATGCTAGTTATCCGAGTTCGACTTAAGTGGACTCGACTGTATAGGAAGTTTACCATGTGACTGAAATATAAGGAATAAGTTTATTCCAGTGAATGGTTTAGTGAACAGGAACAATGGGATGAATCGGACAAGGCAATGAACGGAACTCGTGAACGGAGAGTTGCATTGAACAACTGAAATCAGCTCTGACACATCCTGGTGTGTGACACGCCCACATTTCGGCGTGGCGGCTCTACACCTGATTGGCTAAGTCTGCTGGCACGTGGAGCGCTATCCCAACACCACTTCTGAGCCCAGGTACTCGCCCCTCCCTCCCTCTGTGGTCACAGCGATTCACTTTCATTCCATTGACACAGTGGAGAAGCGGTGACGTGCAGAAAAGATACATGTGCGTAGTTCAATGAAAGTGAAAGCGTTGTTGAGGCGACTGCACATTTGTTATCCGATATCTCCATCCAAAGGTAGAAGTGAAGGTGAGTTGAGAGCAGACAGGTGACACAGACAGATCACACTGTATACACCAGATCGTCTGCGTGTACATGTCTGCTGGGAAAATTGATGAAATCAAAACTTGACGAAAGACAAGATCAGCATTTAGAGGCAGGTGAATATATCATGCGCTGAATGAAGGCCCGAATTTGACGGCAACTGGAGATTTGGACCCGAACGATGTGACGTATTGATGAGGAAAACGAGCGTGTCGTAACGCTGGACCAGCCTGCTGGTGAAAGGATTTCCTAGCAACTCTCCTAGGATACCCGTGAAAGGTTTATGGAACCACACATATATTTCAATCACATGCGGTGTTTGAATATATCAGTTCAAATCTTGACTTCCGTAGTCCATAGTACATTCACCTGGATATAGGGAGAAAGTTGTTCGTTTGTGAGCAGGGACCGTGTGAGGTCCCCCTTTGCAATACTGTTTAGGTAAGTCTGTATGTATAGAATCTGTATCAGAGAAATAGCTCTTGTTTAGCGTAAATAGAACATTCTGTTCAAAGAAATAACCCGGTTACCTCCATAGAAATAGCTCTCGTTTAACGTAAATAGAACATTCTATTAAAATAAATGCCGGCTGCGCGGCGAAAGTGTTACGGGGGCAGTTCGTAATCCCGCATACCCGCGTTGGAAACACAGCTGTAGACGATCTGACAGCTTACGTTGGGTCTTTTACGAAATGGTATGGGTGCCGGTGGTGGTTGCCGGTAATGGCAAACTACTGAACGTAAACCGAGAGATCACAACAGCAACACATGATGGTGTTGATTGCGCCGTCCTGTAAAGGATATGCAACTAACTTTATCAAAATAAATAACCCTGTTATCTCCAAAGAAATAGGCCTTGTTTAACGCAAACTGAACATTCTATGTTTGTTTTAAAATAACACACATGTCAGTATGAGATATTTTGAGTATTTATATATTATGAGTATTTATTCATTATTGAAGGTAGTCTTTGAATCTTTGAAATCCTGTGGGACTTGTCCTTCACGCCAGCATAGCTCTATTAGCTGGTGGATCTGTATAGTGAGTGTGTCTTGCCCACTCCTGATAACCTCTATTGGAATCCCATCCTTACCTGGAGCCTTGCCAGATGCAAGTTCATTTATAGCACACTTAACTTCTGTTATGGTGGGAAGTGTGTCCAGGTGGTCAAGAGTTGGTAGAGCCTCTATGGCGTTGAGGGCATCATTCGCTAGTTTGGTCTCACTTGAGTAAAGCTCCAAATAGTGCTCTACCCATCTGTCCATCTGCTGTTTCTTATCAGTGATGACTTCTCCAGTGAAGGTTTTCAATGGTGCACTTCTTTTGATAACTGGACCACAGGCTTTCTTTATTCCTTCATACATGCTTCTTATGTCTCCCTTATCACTTGCGATTTGAATGGACTCACATAACTTGATCCAATAATCATTTGCACACTGCCTGGCAGCCTTTTGCACATCCTTCCTAGCTTGTCTTGTTCATATGTCATCTAATAACCAACTAAGCAAACAGACGAGTATGTTGACAGTATTTGGTTCAAGTGACGAGCGCGTCTTATTAACAATCGATTGGCAAAGGAAGGAGCACAAGAAGAACAACCAGATGTGCCTATTACATACCACCAAAAGAAAAGAATGATCAAGTCAGTCAGAAGGCCACCAAACCTTACTCAAGACGACTACCACGTTATGGACAGACCAGAACAGGTCATTCTTCTGCGCCTCAGAACAGGACACAATAGATTACGCAACCACATGTATACAAAATTCAAGATTGGTGACTCAGCCATATGCACATGTGGTTTGGCGTCGCAGACAGCAGAGCACATACTCAAGGATTGCCCAAACTACAACATATCCAGGCGAACCTTCTGGCCTAGAGAGACAACAGTGGAAGATAAACTCTATGGACCGCTGAGTGAACTGAAAAAGACTGTTAGATTCATACAAGAGACAACATTGCAGTTATAGACATAGTTTAGGCGAACGAAAGAAGAAGAAGATTAACAATAAAACCAGCAGAGCTGAACAATCGTTCACATGGAACTGAGGTAGCCGGTATGCACAGAATGGTCTTTGCAAGGAATGCCAATTTTGGATATTGATGTTCATTAAGTCTCCACCATTGTAAAGGGTCAACCGATTCAGCAACTTTCTTGTCCATATCAGACTCCATTAGCTTAATACTCTCTTCATTTGGTTCACATATAGTTTCATTGTCAATGTCAGTATCATTCTTTGCAGCAGTCTCCATCTGCTCATCATGAACATCAACTGCTATTTGTTGGTCACTACATGACCAAGTTCGTTCTTTTCCATCTTCAGGTATTTGTAGCGTGGATCAAGTGCTGTTGCAATCTGTAGTATTTCAATAATTGTCATATTAGCTAGACGTTCACCGAAGTCATTAAAAGACGTTGCCTTAAATTTATCTATGTAGCTCGGATCATCATCGTGTACAGTCATATGCTTTGTCAACGATGATAGCAGTGGCAATACACAGCTACATGAAACAAAATCTTGACCGCCAAGCAGGACTGTGGTCTGACAGAATAAGTCCAAAACTTTGACATATTTCGAAATCTCCAAATCCGAATATGACAGTTTTGGACCTTTGTATTGCATCTTTTCATCTGACATGTAGACAGTTAATGCTTCTCTGACCTGTAGAAGACTCTGTAGCATAATAAACATACTGTTTCATCTTGTTGGTACATCTTGCTGCAGCTTACACAATGGTGACTCAGTACAATTTTGCAACTCGGCTGTGTTTGCAGGACTATGTTTAAAATGACCGACAATGTTTCGACATCCGGTCGTATAAGTAATGGGAGAAAAGTTCTCGATTAATCGTTAAAAAAATTTTAATCGTTAAAAAAAATTAACGATTAATCGATTAATTAATCGTTAACTTCCGCAGCCCTAATTATAATTGTAAAATAGACCTGGATTCCCAGATCGAGCCAGCCTCAATGGGTCACAGATACTGTCTTGGGAAGTCAGGGCATCTGACCACGTCAGCCACCGGGTGCTGTTGGTCTATTCAAATCACATGCCTAGCGCGCCTTTAATCTATTTAACTGTGTACCTTCAGCAAGCTTGACCTGTGGAGCGGTTGGCATGAGTTCAAGTCTTCGGAGATCGGAAGTAAAACCCGCCTGCAGGCAAACTCAACAGTAAAACATGATAAGTAAATAGAGACGATTTCGGTATATTCACATTTCAGTTTACAATTTCTTATCTCGTCTCTCAGGCTTTTATCACAATAGGAATTTAAAAGAGGTTATACCCTTGTTTCGAGCTAGCCTAAAAATGGTTGTCCTTTATTTCCAGACATTTGGGTTGATTTGCAGGTGATAATGCGACAACCACCTGGTCGGGTGTGCTCACACTTGACGTGCCAGGTCGTGTCTCGCGCCTGGTGATCACGTGATAAAGCTGCGCAGCGCATGCCAGACAATATAGAAACGACCCTTTCGTGACATTTCTGTGATAAGTCATGGCTCCGGTGCACGCTTGAGCAAATGCGGTATGCATAGGACATATATACGTGTTTTTATTTAATCTTCTCCTCCTCCTCCTCCTCCTCCTCCCTTCCTCCTCATCCTTCTTCTTCTTCTTTCAGATACATGGCTGTATGTGGAAAGACATGGTAGTAACTTCAGAAAGAAAGTAAAACCGCACACAGAGTGCACGAGTGGGTTGCTGTTTGTATAGTTAGGGTGCTAACTACGGCATCTGACGTACGTGTTTTCGCGTTTACCCCTGATGTTTTGAGTAAATAAACACAGGGGCCATCACTAGCCAAATCTAGAATTTCAAACTCCAGCTTTCCCTGCAGATTATCTGAACCTAATGAGCCACCCGACAAGATATGCCGACTTGATGATGACAAACGTTTGTGCACGTCGTACACGGACATCTACACGTCACATTAGAGCGAGAACTGCTGGAAATGTCGTATACAAATGTGCAAATGAACAACAACAGAAAGTCGAACTGGTCAGCTCAACAGGTACACACGTGACAGATGACGCTGCGGCTAGAAAGATTTCGTCAGCACACAGTGGCATTCACTTCCACACTTGGAAGGTCGTGGGTTTCTCTTCCCATTCCATCATTTGGTTCACGAATGATTACCTCCGGAGACTTCTGGGAGTTCGAGCTCTGCGCCCCGCTTTCGGTAGCCCGCGGGAGGAGTCCAGCCTCCTGTCTTTAAACCTTTTTTTTTAAACAAAAATAAAAAGACACTGATAAATTACATTTTAAAGGTACAACAAGACACTGATAAAATCACATTTAAAAGCTACCACAAGACACTAGTAGTGTAAGTGGGGCTCCATCACCTCCTTTTTTGTGGATCTTATATAAATCAACCATTTATCGATCCTGATCCACAAAGGGCGATAACTCTTCAGGTATTTTAAGTAGGCGTGGCGTTGCGAAGTGACTCATCAGAGATGACGTGGTCAAGTGACTCATCAGAGGTGACGTGGTCAAGTGACTCATCAGAGGTGGCGTGCGTGGTCAAGTAATTGTAGGTACGACATAAAAAATACGACATAAAACATCAATAAAGAAAACAAACGACTCAAGTAAGGTATATAATAATTTTATTAAATCATATATACACAAACAATACATATTAAATAAGTAATGGCATAGTCGAGATATTATCACTGTCAACCTTTCTTTTTATATAGAGATATGACAGTGAATTACGATGTTGTGTGTATGTATATACAGAAGAGTCTTGTGTTTTGAAGCCTATATTGGTTCCCCCACTCGGTGTTTGGGTGTTTAATACTTCTAAAATTGTGTCCTTGTTTAAATGCGTGTTGTGGTTTTTGGTCAAACCTTTGGTACTGATTTTATCATAATCACCGACACAAATATATGTCTTACTACACAATGAGACCATCCCCTTCCCTTCGTACTCTAGTTTGAAAAGCCCGGGGGTTCTCTTTTCATAGGCTTTGATAGTCTGGTAATCCTTACAGGTATCAGTACTAGGGGTAATTCTGTGAACAGGGCAGGTTTCAGACGGGAACCACTGATTATAGACTCTGTCATACTCTGCTATAAGGTGTGGTCTAACTACTTCAGAGAGTGAGTCGGCGCTAAGGGCCAAATAGAGAGAGTCAGTGTCCATTTCAGTGAGTTGGTAGTCTTCTTTAGAGATAAATTTGTCGAGAAAGTCATAATAAAATGCTAGCATGCGCAACTTGGCATACTGGTAGACAAAGAACCCAATCTGTAGAGGTAGATCCCAGACAGTTTTCTTCTTTAACATTTCTACTTCGAAGAGATCGTCTGTAATACCAGTCATACTTTTGAACCTGGGGTTATTGATTAGTTTGGTAGTGTCTTTTCCCTGGCAGTAGGAGACATCAGTATGTTTGGCCTTATTGGTAAGTGTTTTCCCGTAAGCGGCGTTACCTAACAACTTCATTGTGTCGGCTGTAATAGACTCAGCCGGATTTTTGTCCCCTTGGCGACGGGCATTAGAGACTGCTTCCCCGAATTGTTTAAAACAACTAACTGGTCGATATTCTATTGTCTGGTAGATGTGGGTAACGACCAACCCATGCGCTAGATACCACTTTAAAAGAGGGGTGGCTAATAAAATTTTCTTCCCGAAATAACTACCGATCAATGTCCGTCGTGGGGTACTCAGTAGTTTATTTTTTATGGCATATTCTTGCATAAACTCCCCAATATCGTCTCTCGACACTTCTGTGTTCTTGAAAATAGGGGGCATTTCGGCAAAGGACTCTTGTAAATCAGTCGGGGTCTCTATATCGCATTCAACCAACCCGAAAAATGTGTCACTTTTTACAGCGTCGATGATCTGGTTTTCACTCAACGAGCCCCAAGGAAGTTCTGATGGTGGAAACGTTTCCCGCAAGAAACACTTGATAGTTGTGTTTGACCTCTTTAATCTCTGCCACTCACATTCCCAAATAACCTTAACGGTCACCCCAACAGTTTTTTCTAGATACTCGTGGATCTCGCACGTGTTCTGGTATAGTTCGAGTAACGGTTTTTTATTGACGGGATTAATTGTTTTCCCAGCAGTTAGACGGCAAGATGGGTGCCCGTGGAACAAACACCCATGGAACTGGTAAGCTGTCGTATTCTTTTTATCCCACCCATCTACACGAATATGTCGGTCGCCGAGCTGCATCTCGTGACTATTGAATTGGGTTTTTAAATCTATGTTGTTGTTGTGTGACACCCAGGTTAACCACTCGCGACTCTGATGTGTGTATTTGTGTAATCTGTGTGCTCTAAACCCATCCTCGCGGCTTCGATATATGGGGAAGTCTGATGGCATCGCTTTCATAAGAGACCAAAGGTATAAGGCATTCGCATCAAATCCCTTTAATGCTTTTTACCAGCTTATTACCCCTGATACGGGTCTCATTGACTTGGTGGTAACGATGGAAAATGATACTCGGTCCACCCACCACGTTATCTCGTAACAACTTGTGCACCTTCTCCTCCTTCTTCGAAAACAAAACAAAAGAAACATCTTTATTCATAGTGTTGAATAGATACTGTAAAGTAATGCCGAGGACTGAGATGGCCTGCTTGCACATGTCTATATTTAAACCGGCGTAAAAGGCTACTTGTTTTTCCAGGGCTTTTAGAAAGGGAGACACGTCTTTGATGTTGTACCAAATTAAAAAGTCCCGCAAGGTAGTCATTTTATTGTCGGTCCACGCTTTCTGACAAACGGCGTATTCTGCTTCGGAAATGTTACGGTTTTTAAGCTTTGAGAAAAAGGCTGCATGCGGTGGTAGGGTTGTCTCATTTAGCTTTCCCAGATCGGTCAGATATTCGTAGCACAGAAAGCCTTTTGTCTCTTCTATCCCAAACGAGGCCAGATATTGAGAGTAACTTACTCCCGGGACCAGAAAGTTGGAGACGTCGAGGAATTTCAGTCTTTCTGTCGCTATGCACATAAAATTATTATTTCTCTTGACTATAAACTTGAATGGGTTAGCCTCCCGATCAAGGAAATACCGTACCAAATAAGGTTTCAGAAGGTTAATGTCATACTTACCGCTATTCAGTCCAAATAGAGGGAGGTCCATCAGAAAACCTTCGAGCCTTTGACTTAATTTTGGTTGGTCACCTAATTTAGCAAAGACTGACTCGAACTTTTTGAGTAAAAGCTCATACGATTTAGCAGCTATGTCATGGAGATAGTCCAACATTTCATTTACGAGGACCTGTGGATCACCGGTGGTGATGAAACATTTAGGGGTGTCGAACCCAGGGACATTAGAGGCGACCGCACACGAGAGGGGGACGTGTTTGGCCATGAAGGTCGTCGACTTTGAATCAGCTGGTAAATTTTCATTAGAGAAAAAAGATTCCATATCGTAGCACGCTCTAAAAGGGAAAATAAAATTTTCTTCTACGTCAAACCCGTGATCACGGAGCAAATCCAAGATCGATTCGGTCGGCCGATAAACCCCACCTTTATACGTTTCGATAGTGGCTACGCCTTTGCACCTAAGTTCGTGGGGTGTCAATCGCTTGTACATCTTAAACAGATTACCGCATTTCCCACAAGAAAAACATCGGGCGGCCTTGGCCACATCAACAATATACATGAAATGGTTTTCATGTAGAAGAAGATTCAGTATATCTGGATGTGTACTAGTGCTTCTAATTTTCGGAACCAGATATTCCTCCTCTGTAAAGGCAAACACATTGATTTGTGTTTTAAAACATTCTTCTACCGCAGGTAAATCAACTAAACTAACACCTGGATACGCTTTGATTGATTTCAATCCTTTATACCGCACCCATTCTTTGAATAGTGTTCGTGTATCTTTTCTAACATTCCTAACAGATCCAGTTCTAAACACAGCCAACGCGCGGAACAAACACCTATTATCATTATAAACTCTACCGTGTGAGTCGGTTTGAAGCGTATTAATAAATTTATTTTGTGTAATATGGTTTGGAATATTAGTAATACAACAACCAACAGGGAATTCTACTAGTTTATACACATAAAAAGTTATACTGGGGATTGTTTCTACGTAGTATTTCGTATCTGGTCGGGTTAGTGTCGCTGAATTGACCAAATCAACAGTGTTTAGTTTGGTCACAAACGCCTCAAAATCAGATCTATGGTTCACTAAAAATGGTTTATCGAACAAGGAAGAGTTATTGGACCTCGCATGGTAGAGGCGTAGGGCTTGTGTCTCTCGATGTCTTGGTATTGTGTGCAGACTGGCGATTATTTTGAAGCGAGAGTTTTGAACATTAAAAAGCCGCAATAAACGAGAACTCCAATCTGTCGGCATATCAGTATCTGGTCGATTAAAAAATGTCCATTCACACAGATACCGACCGTGTCGTATGTGTGATCTAATCGTATTCCAGTGCTCATTATATACAGCTCGAACATCCAGGGGTAATTTTTGTAATGACAAATATTCAGTAGTTGTGTTAACACCAGAGGTTTCCGCTGGTTCGTTGCCAGCCGTGACACGGGCTGATAGTTGAGTATTATTAGTAAGCGATACATTATCGCCCGGGCCACCTGACAAGGCACCTGGTGATTCGTCACTCGCCGTGGTACTAGGTGATAGTTGCTCTTCTGTTGGCACCATGCTTGTTGTTGATGATGCTGCGTCACTCGGTAAGGCACCAGATGATTGTTGTTTATTGTTGGTCGCCAACACGTGATCGGCCGTGCCACCCGACAGGGCACCTGGTGTTAGTAACTGAGTATTGTTAGTAGGCGACACGTGATCGGCTGTGCCACTCGACAGGGCACATGGTGATTCGTCACTCAGTAAGGCACTAGATGATTGTTGCTTATTGTTAGTAGGCGACACGTGATCGGCCGACAGGGCACCTGGTGTTAGTAACTGTTCATCTGTGGTCGGCGACACATGATCGGCCGTGCCACTCGACAGGGCACCTGGTGTTAGTAACTGTTCATCTGTGGTCGGCGACACGTGATCGGCCGTGCCACTCGACAGGGCACCTGGTGATTCGTCACTCATTGTGGTAGTACAGAAGTCCAACAGAACGAAATGTTAATATTTCTCCAGTAGGTATCCTAAGAATGCTATTGTGAATTTGCGTCTGAAGTCTTGCTGGCCATGCATGTAGTTTTATTCTATTCAATTCCTGGCTAGTTTCCAGGTTGGTTAATTAATATGTCCCATTTTCATTAACTCCGCCTATTTTTCCATGTAAGATGGTTTACCCAGATGGATTAAGTGCCAAATTCTTTTCACCCCTCCTCCTTTCCTGTGGACGGTAGTTTCATTTGTCAATCAAATTGACCGATGCCCTGCCACATTCCTGAAACAATGAATTGGCCCCTGCAACAGACGTTGCGTCATAACTACATACCAATCTGTGGTTAACACAAGCCTTCCCGGTTGCTGGCAGGAATGTGTCAGCCATGTGTTCCTACTTTGCCGCCCGTATTGCAGTGAGGTGTTAAGCATCTGGTTCCTAATTGCTCCTTTGTGGTGGCAATTACAGACGTTGTCCCGTCTCCCCAATGTCTGGACTTATAGGTAGGTGTTAGGCCTGCATTATATTGCCGTCTTTGGATTACACGGGGTTTTCCCCTGAGTAGCACTGCCATGTATTATTTCAGACGGGTCTGGCTGACCCTCTTATCTCCCATTCTGCCGTGGCTGGTTCACACGTTAGGTCCTGTTGAACGTAAGGTGTTAGTCCTTATTCCAACCGCAGGCTTGTAAACTAACACTGACTGGCTCCGCGATGTCTGGTTGATCAGAACATCAAAGGGAAAATCTCTTAGATGTAGAGACCAGACATTGCTGTGATCTACCAATGTAGTAAAAATGATAGTGCGGGCTCTAAGTGACTCTGTATTTTTCTCTTACGTTTTTATCCTCTTCTGGGGAACGTTTATTCTTTTAGAGAATTTTAGAAAAATATTGTGGGCTCTGTAATTCCTTGAAAACTTGGGTAATTATGATGCTGGCGGGGCTGTCCCGTCACACATATCAAATCTTCACGAAGATATAAGGCATTGTGTGGAGTAAATTCTGTAACCTTTTCTCTACATATTTTTTTTTCATTCTCATACTTCTCCGAATCAGTCACAGATCGCTTGTTTAACAATGCAACCATACCTTCAAAGTCAGTGCAGAATCTATTATGTTTGGCAATACAGTACAACGGTATGAAATATACATCCAGGTTTAACACATTTTGCTAAAGGGGACCATTCAGGATTCTTCTTTGTACGAGTACTTATGGTCTCCTGGCACTTGAAGTATGTACAGGACGTATGTGCTTTTGAAGTTTCAAATTTAAATGGTCCCGATCATCCAGACGCAACTTTCAAATCTTGGTCTGGAATGTCGGGAAACTTACTGCTCAGTTCACAATTCCTTCTTCATAGCATAGCCGTGGTAATAGTTCCAGCCACAACTGATGACATTTTCGTATGCTCGACTGAGGGAATTTAGAAAAACTATCTTCAATACAAGACCACCAGTTACCAACGCTCGACTGAGGGAATTTAGAAAAACTATCTTCAATGCAAAACCACCAGTTACCAACGCTCGACTGAGGGAATTTAGAAAAACTATCTTCAATGCAAGACCACCAGTTACCAACGCTCGATTGAGGGAATTTATGAAAACTACCTTCAATGCAAGACCATCAGTTACCAACACCGGCGCTACATCAAAAGAAGTTCTGACACGAGAGGAAGAGGACTGCCGAGAAGAAAATGGACTGACGACATCAAAGACATTGTTGAACAATCACACGGATGAAACAATCGAGTTCGAGCGCTGGAGTCAACTGTTCTTCCCCACTACACTTGACGGCAAAAGTGGAAGATGGTGATGATCTTCAATGTTAGGTGTTTCATTGTCATCTCAAATACAATCATTCGTTTGACGCTGATCATTATCATCTTGACAATTACAACGGCTCTAGGCTTCTCGCCTTCGTTCTCTTCTCTGTCACTTCGGGGTACATTTTCGGGCAAAGTCGGCATATTTAATTAAGAAGAAATCTGTAAGATTGTATGTGTTTTATTTACTTGCAACGGTCAGTTTGTTCTTGTCATTTACTACAATGTAAGTCAGAGTAAAACACAACGCGGCACAAACTATGGCACGTGTATGTCTCTATCCATGCCTATTTCTTCCTCCCTGTCTATTTCTTTGTTACTGTGCATATCTTTGTTCCTGTGTATTTCTTTGTTACTATGCATATCTTTGTTGCTGTATATTTCTTTGATGAAAGTATAAGATAGAACTGAACCAGACAGAACGTATCAGACAGAACTGTATCCTATTTCTGAGAATGTATCAAAACATTTGGCAGAATGCGTTCTCCTCTTCAGACTTTAAACTAGGCCTGTGAGTGACGATATGTTGTGTGCTGGTTGTGTCCCTCGCCTGCAAGTTGAGCGGGTCAAGAAGAGACAACTTCTGGACGGTTGTACACTGTGTGGTATCTCTACAGTTTCTTGTGGAGGGGTGTTCGTTGTGTGATATCTCCACAGTTTCTTGTGGACGGGTTGTACGCAGTGTGGTATCTCTACAGTTTCTTGTGGACGGGTTGTACGCTGTGTGATATCTCTACAGTTTCTTGTGGACGGGTTGTACGCTGTATGGTATCTCTACAGTTTCTTGTGGACGGGTTGTACGTTGTGTGATATCTCTATAGTTTCTTGTGGACGGGTTGTACGCTGTATGGTATCTCTACAGTTTCTTGTGGACGGGTTGTACGTTGTGTGATATCTCCACAGTTTCTTGTGGACGGGTTGTACGTTGTGTGATATCTCTACAGTTTCTTGTGGACGGGTTGTACGTTGTGTGATATCTCTACAGTTTCTTGTGGACGGGTTGTACGTTGTGTGATATCTCTACAGTTTCTTGTGGACGGGTTGTACGCTGTATGGTATCTCTACAGTTTCTTGTGGACGGGTTGTACGCAGTGTGGGTATCTCTACAGTTTCTTTGTGGACGTGTTTGTACGCAGTGTGGTATCTCTACAGTTTCTTGTGGACGGGTTGTACGCTGTGTGATATCTCTACAGTTTCTTGTGGACGGGTTGTACGCTGTATGGTATCTCTACAGTTTCTTGTGGACGGGTTGTACGCAGTGTGGTATCTCTACAGTTTCTTGTGGACGGGTTGTACGCTGTGTGATATCTCTACAGTTTCTTGTGGACGGGTTGTACGTTGTGTGATATCTCTACAGTTTCTTGTGGACGGGTTGTACGCAGTGTGGTATCTCCACAGTTTCTTGTGGACGGGTTGTACGTTGTGTGATATCTCTGCAGTTTCTTGTTAACGAGTTGTTCGTTGTGTGATATCTCCACAGTTTCTTGTGGACGGGTTGTACGTTGTGTGATATCTCCACAGTTTCTTGTGGACGGGTTGTACGTTGTGTGATATCTCCACAGTTTCTTGTGGACGGGTTGTACGTTGTGTGATATCTCCACAGTTTCTTGGGACGGGTTGTACGTTGTGTGATATCTCCACAGTTTCTTGTGGACGGGTTGTACGTTGTGTGATATCTCTACAGTTTCTTGTGGACGGGTTGTACGTTGTGTGATATCTCCACATTTTCTTGTGGACGGGTTGTACGTTGTGTGATATCTCCACAGTTTCTTGTGGACGGGTTGTACGTTGTGTGATATCTCTACAGTTTCTTGTGGACGGGTTGTACGTTGTGTGATATCTCCACATTTTCTTGTGGACGGGTTGTACGTTGTGTGATATCTCTACAGTTTCTTGTGGACGGGTTGTACGCTGTATGGTATCTCTACAGTTTCTTGTGGACGGGTTGTACGCTGTGTGGTATCTCTACGGTTTCTTGTGGACGAGTTGTACGTTGTGTGATATCTCTACAGTTTCTTGTGGACGGGTTGTACGCTGTGTGGTATCTCTACGGTTTCTTGTGGACGGGTTGTACGCTGTGTGATATCCCTACGGTTTCTTGTGGACGGGTTGTACGTTGTGTGATATCTCCACAGTTTCTTGTGGACGGGTTGTACGCTGTATGGTATCTCTACGGTTTCTTGTGGACGGGTTGTACGCTGTGTGATATCCCTACGGTTTCTTGTGGACGGGTTGTACGTTTGTGTGATATCTCCACAGTTTCTTGTGGACGGGTTGTACGCTGTATGGTATCTCTACGGTTTCTTGTGGACGGGTTGTACGCTGTGTGATATCCCTACGGTTTCTTGTGGACGGGTTGTACGTTGTGTGATATCTCCACAGTTTCTTGTGGACGGGTTGTACGCTGTATGGTATCTCTACGGTTCTTGTGGACGGGTTGTACGCTGTGTGATATCTCTACGGTTTCTTGTGGACGGGTTGTACGTTGTGTGATATCTCCACAGTTTCTTGTGGACGGGTTGTACGTTGTGTGATATCTCTACGGTTTCTTGTGGACGGGTTGTACGTTGTGTGATATCTCCACAGTTTCTTGTGGACGGGTTGTACGCTGTGTGGTATCTCTACAGTTTCTTGTGGACGGGTTGTACGCTGTGTGATATATCTCCACAGTTTCTTGTAGGATGTAAGGCAGAGGTAATCATGTCGCTCATA
>JACEFZ010028341.1:132500-185990 GCA_014155875.1 Cepaea nemoralis
GAAGATTAAAAGTCGACAGGGTCGACTTCATTGCACCAGGTTTTTATCCCATATGACTCGATCTATTTCCGTAGTGTGGAAAACGTCACACAAAGCACAAACTCTGTAGCTCTAGCGATGACCCACAGGAGTCTCCAAACAATTTCACCTGTGAACCGAAGGACGCGGACTGGAATCGAACCCACAACCTTCAAAGCCAGAGCCAAACTGTTTGATCACTTCGCCACGGAGACTCCCGTTGGTTGTGATGAAACCGCTCCATTTTTCATGTAGGGGATAGATAATTTCATCTCGTGCGTGTGATTTTGCGCTAGGATGTAAACCGGGAGTCTCGTCTCAAGTTTTTCGCCTGTGCTACGAAGTTCGTGCATCTGAGCGAATCAATCCTTGAGTGTTTTCCGTAGCATGTTGGGTTACTGTTGGATTTTTTATACATAGGGTAATCAATCCGATCCACGACGTAAACGACACAGACCCAGAGACACAAATGCGACCGACTGGGCCTCACTGACTGTGAATCTACAACCATGGTCAGGATGCGAGAACGGCAAATTAAAAGAGGTGTGGTCAAATAAGAACACTACGCAGGGAACCAAAGAAGATTAATAAACCAACACAGAACTGGTGTCATTAGCCGATACACGCTGCGGAATTTATTGAGGAAGGGATCCGAGCACTTATAGACTGAATGGTTCGATGTGCAATGAGATGATCTGTCGACTAACTAACTAATTAACTAACTAACTAACTGTTTATGTGTGAGACAGTTGACTTCATGTGAATGACGGAGTAGGTCTTTAAAACATAAAACAATGGAGAATCTTATACTCTCTTCCACACCTGATCCTGGATCCGACCGCTTCCCTTCAATGATACATTAAGAACACTGTCAACTGAGGTTTGGTGTGTCAGGTCGGTGGTGTAGAGACAAAATATCCATCTCCTGCAGTGAATGCACAGTTCTTCTCGGTTCAGCTCAGGAGAGTTAAGAAGATAATATTGCACCCAGGACATGGTCACGAGTGCACCGTTCCTCGCTGCAACACGGCAGAAAAGTAGAATAGCTCAAAGACGACAGACAAATCTTGTAGTCACCTGATACCACAGGAACAACTGACCCTAGTTGTCTCTACACTTAGGGGTAGTAGAGAGAACAACAAACAGTGTGGTATATGTAAATAACAACACAATAACAACAGATCTCAATTTTCTCTGCACTCAAAGACAGTAGTGGAACTACAGACCTCCTGGTTTAAGTATATGGCATGCACAATAACAAAATGTCTTCAGTCAGTGGTAGAAGAGAGGTGGAATCACAAACACACAGACACTGCTACACAAGATGTGCTATACGTGAACGCTCAGTTCTTGCTAGTGCTGGACTATCCCCTGGTTTCACTGAACCCCGTGTGGCAATCACGGATGCCAACAATCGAGAACGGCGTAAAACATGAGAGAAGAAATCCATCATGTACAACATATCTGCTCCAGGGCCTGCGACCTGTCGGCCATATCAGCGGAACTGGATCATCTTACACACATGCGCACTGGACAGGAAGTCGTGAACACGCGCAGGGCACGTGGCACAACGGAAGCATGGGAAGTGTAGGAAAGGTTGTCGATGATGGTCTGGAGTGAATAACTAGAGGGCATGGGAACATGTGAAAGACTTCCTGTCTTCTTCTTCCTCCTCCACCTCCTCCTCTTCCTTCTCCTCGCCTCTCTTCTTCTTCTTCTTCTTCTTCTTCTTCTTCTTCTTCTTCTTCTTCTTCTTCTTCTTCTTCTTCTTCTTCTTCTTCTTCTTCTTCTTCTTCTTCTTTCGTTTCCGTTCACTTGAAATATACAGTGGTACCTCGGGTTACGAACACCTCAGGACACGAACAATTCAGGTTACGAACAAAAACTTCAAAAATTTTATAGTGCCTCGGGTTACGAATGAAGGAGAGAGAGAGAGAGAGAGAGAGAGAGAGAGAGAGAGAGAGAGAGAGAGAGAGAGAGAGAGAGAGAGAGAGAGAGAGAGAGAGAGGGGGGGAAGAGAGAGGGAAAGAGAGAGGGAAAGAGAGAGAGAGAGAGCATGGTGTAACGTTGGTGACAAACGATCGTGTACAGTACAATCGATACTACAGATGAGCTTGTGGAGCTTCAGAATGAACAGCTAAAGACATTAAAGTTGTCCGATGATGAGGAGTCAGTGACCGTTTCAACTGCCAGGATTAAAGAAATTTGTAGCAAGTTTGCAGACGTCGAAGACTTCATTGTGAACCATCATCTAAACAAACGTGTTGCTAACAGGCAGTAAACCTGATGAATGATAACACGATGGCCCACTTCAGAAAGATTCTCCAGCAAAGGAAGCGACAAATTTCCCTTGATAGTTTCTTGGTGCAGAAAGATTCCCAGTCGGCTGCCAAGCAACAGTGACAAGATACTCCTGAAACTAATGATTCAGAATAACAAATAAAGTGACAAATTTCCCATGATCGTTTTCTTGGTAATAAAGATAGACTAAATCTTTTTTTATTATTATTTTACATTTAATTCATTTGGTTGTTTTCTTTCTTTTTTTTTTTTTTTTACCGGATATTAATTTTTAAAAAAGAACGATTCTTTCATCTTGAAACGGATTGTCTTTATTTCATTGATTTCAATGTTTCGGGTTACGAACGTTTCGGGTTACGAACCGAGTTCTGGAACGAATTAAGTTCGTAACCCGAGGTACCACTGTATTGTCAATGTCTGCTCTGTATTCACGGGTATACACTTGACTCTCTTGTTTTACTTCACTCAGCGATCTATAAAGTTAGCTTCCAATGTTGTTTCTCTAGGCCAGCAGGTTTGCCTAGAGATTTCGTATTCGGGAGTCTTGAAGTATGTGATCTGCTGTCTGCGGCGCCAGTCCACGTCTGCACATGTCTTACATTTTAGACGAGAAGTCTATTAAAAAAGATATGAGATCTTTGACCCATAAAAATACAATTACTCAGCTGTTTAGTTTAGTTTAGTTTTTTTTTTTTTGTTTTTTATGTTGCATATCCCTTACAGGACGTTGCAGTCAGCACCAGCATTTTCAGCTGCCGTTGATGTACTAGGCTCAATTTGGCAAACATTTTCCGCGTTGGCCAAATCATTCCTCGAAATAGAATCCATGGAACGAATGAATGTCCCTACCTGGTCTGCAGGTTCTGGGACTGTGGCGTCTGCAGGTTCTGGGACTGTGGCGTCTGCAGGTTCTGGGACTGTGGCGTCTGCAGGTTCTGGGACTGTGGCGTCTGCAGGTTCTGGGACTGTGGCGTCTGCAGGTTCTGGGACTGTGGCACGACGGTTCTGTGTGACCCACTGCAGGTTCTGGGACTGTGGCACGACGGTTCTGTGTGACCCACTGCAGGTTCTGGGACTGTGGCACGACGGTTCTGTGTGACCCACTGCAGGTTCTGGGACTGTGGCACGACGGTTCTGTGTGACCCACTGCAGGTTCTGGGACTGTGGCACGACGGTTCTGTGTGACCCACTGCAGGTTCTGGGACTGTGGCACGACGGTTCTGTGTGACCCACTGCAGGTTCTGGGACTGTGGCACGACGGTTCTGTGTGACCCACTGCAGGTTCTGGGACTGTGGCACGACGGTTCTGTGTGACCCACTGCAGGTTCTGGGACTGTGGCGTCTGCAGGTTCTGGGACTGTGGCACGACGGTTCTGTGTGACCCACGTCCGCACTTGCTCAGTGACCGCGTCATTTTGGTTTGTTGAGAGTCGACCAGAACGTGGTCAGTTCTGGATGGATGTGCGGCCAGCTAGAAGCAGTTGTCCCACTCCTTGATTCCTGTGACGCTCCGGACATCGTGGCAGATAGCTTGTTGAATCTTCCCAATGATGTTCACTAGGGTGTGGCCTGGCTTGTGCCAACAGGTGATGCAGTAGCACCGCTCAAGTATATGTGCTCTCTGGGTCGATTGTATTCTGTTCTGAGACGCACAATTATGTGTTTCCCGCCTGTCATAATATGGCCATTCTCCTGTGCTGATGTTGGTGGCTTTCTGACTGATCTATACTGTTGGTGGCCAGTATCTGGTACAGCCTTCCTTAATTAGTTAATCAGCTTTCTGGTTTCCAGGCACTCCACTGTGAGGTAGTAGTATCCGCTGTATGGTGATCTTACGCCGGCTGCCTAGTTCAGACACGGGTGTATGTACTACTGGTAATTCTCTGGACTAGAGTGTCTGAAGTAATGATATTATGTCTGTCGGTAAAACCACAGGCTGTGAACCATGACAGATGTTATGTCTGTCGGTAAAACCACAGGCTGTGAACTATGACAGATGTTATGTCTGTCGGTAAAACCACAGGCTGTGAACCATGACAGATGTTATGTCTGTCGGTAAAACCACAGGCTGTGAACTATGACAGATGTTATGTCTGTCGGTAAAACCACAGGCTGTGAGCCATGACAGATGTTATGTCTGTCGGTAAAACCACAGGCTGTGAACTATGACAGATGTTATGTCTGTCGGTAAAACCACAGGCTGTGAACTATGACAGATGTTATGTCTGTCGGTAAAACCACAGGCTGTGAGCCATGACAGATGTTATGTCTGTCGGTAAAACCACAGGCTGTGAACTATGACAGATGTTATGTCTGTCAGTAAAACCACAGGCTGTGAGCCATGACAGATGTTATGTCTGTCAGTAAAACCACAGGCTGTGAACTATGACAGATGTTATGTCTGTCGGTAAAACCACAGGCTGTGAGCCATGACAGATGTTATGTCTGTCGGTAAAACCACAGGCTGTGAACCATGACAGATGTTATGTCTGTCAGTAAAACCACAGGCTGTGAACTATGACAGATGTTATGTCTGTCAGTAAAACCACAGGCTGTGAACTATGACAGATGTTATGTCTGTCAGTAAAACCACAGGCTGTGAACTATGACAGATGTTATGTCTGTCGGTAAAACCACAGGCTGTGAGCCATGACAGATGTTATGTCTGTCAGTAAAACCACAGGCTGTGAGCCATGACAGATGTTATGTCTGTCAGTAAAACCACAGGCTGTGAGCCATGACAGATGTTATGTCTGTCAGTAAAACCACAGGCTGTGAACTATGACAGATGTTATGTCTGTCGGTAAAACCACAGGCTGTGAGCCATGACAGATGTTATGTCTGTCGGTAAAACCACAGGCTGTGAGCCATGACAGATGTTATGTCTGTCAGTAAAACCACAGGCTGTGAGCCATGACAGATGTTATGTCTGTCAGTAAAACCACAGGCTGTGAACTATGACAGATGTTATGTCTGTCAGTAAAACCACAGGCTGTGAACTATGACAGATGTTATGTCTGTCGGTAAAACCACAGGCTGTGAACCATGACAGATGTTATGTCTGTCGGTAAAACCACAGGCTGTGAACTATGACAGATGTTCAGTAATTCTCTGTTCCTGTCTTGACTGCTAGAGATTTCTACATCAAAGTTGTTTCAGTGCTTTTCTATATTATATTTCATACCGTATTAGTGGTATCATGTGGGTATTCTATGCTTACTACCGCTCCTCCATTTCGAAAAGTATTTTGTGCTGAGCAGTCTTTAGAGACTTGACCCAGAGGTCCTGTGGGTATTCTTCATCAAGAACACTGAGTGACTGTTCAACAAGTATGTTGTACACTACTGTTCTGTTCTTCCTTGTCAAATATCCCTTTCACTTGTCTGGGTTTGTACTGGCAGTCCACGTCCCTCTCCCCAAGGGTTTAGATCTGTAGCAGGATTATGGATTCTGGCAGCTGCGCCAGGTCAGAGGTTTGTCCGCAGAATCGCTTGAACTGATGACGTAAGTCGATCACTGTCTACCGCCCTCTTCGAGGTTTGAAATCTGTTTTTATAAGTTTGCCCGACAAATTAAGAAACCGTTCTGCTGGTATTAAGAGTCTTCGTATCTTTGTAAATCTGTCGGCCTGTGTGTCCTCCCCATCTTCATTATCTCACTATAGACATTGATCTCACCCCTCCCGTGGAGACTCTAAGTGCTTGATTTGGAGCCTTGTCCAGCTCTTGTAGTGTGGTATTTAATGCTAACACCACGCAATTGACCCGTATTCCAGGTGTGGGCGTATGCTCTGTTGATAAAATTTGCTAAGTATTTTCCCACTGGCTCCCCATGTGGTTCCACTTGGTTTTCTCAGGATGGCTATTTTCCTTTTGGCTTTTGCTGTTGTTTTGTCGATGTGCTTTCTCCATGTCAGACTGTCATCAAATGTTACTCCAAGGTATGTTGGTACTTTATCTTCTTTGAGCGGATTATCTGGATGACGCTTGCCATTTGCTTAAAACAAAACAAATTTAGTTGCATTTCCTTCACAGGACGTAGCAGTCAGCCCCAGCATTTTTGCTGTTCGTGATTCCTGGGCAAGTTTTACGTTCAGTAGTTTGCCATTACTTTCTGAACGACCGGCACCTATACCATTTTTCGAAAAAAAACCAGCACCATTGTGTTTACAAATCGCGTCCGTCCACGTCCACGTCTTTTGCTTAAGAGAGAAGGTAAATAGGGTGGAGCTGCACTTGTCAGTGTTTATGCTGACACGCCATCTATGTGCCCATTCAACTAATGCATCTACAGCTCTTTGTAGCGATCTGGTGGCTACTGGTGCATGTTCATTTGTGGTCCTATGGAGCTCCATAAGACCAAGTCTTCAACGTAGATTGTCACTGTAATTCTAATTGCCTCATGCGTTTATTTCATTCTGTTCTATATGTTGTCGTGTCCCTTGGGTATCGTTCTGTTTCTCTGAGCTGATTTCATTGTTTTTGTTTTCTTCAGCAAGCAGTTCTACCAAATGTCCGGCTGCCTGTTTTCCTGTACCTTCAGACAATATTGCTTCATGCAAGGGTAGATAACACAGTCGGTCTGGAAATCAAGGCAAGCAACATTGGTTACATCCCTTGGTATAACAAATCTCAAGTTCTAACTGTAGCCACGATGGCATAGTTGTTAGCTGCCGGGGCTACATAGGCAGTGATCTGGTTCAATCCCCTACAGAGGTAGTCCTACCTTTCCCACCAATACGGCACTGGGGTCGACTCAAAGTCATCATCATGTGCCCCGCCAGCTGACAAGCGTTCATACATGGGGGAGATGGGTCCTTGATGTCCTAGAGCTGGGTCCTTGATGTCCTAGAGCTCGTCCTTGACGTCCTAGAACTGGGTCCTTGGTGTCCTAGAGCTGTGTCCTTGACGTCCTAGAGCTCGGTCCTTGACGTCCTAGAACTGGGTCCTTGGTGTCCTAGAGCTGTGTCCTTGACGTCCTAGAGCGATTCTATTATCTGATTCAGTGACGAAGGATAATATATCGCCACATGTGACTGACCGTTTGCACCGAGGAGCGCTATATCGCCGTACTAGGGTCATTGTGTTATTTGTTTCGCGTCGCGGCACATTCGCATGTTTAATGCTCAGTGAATGGACATTTACACTATACTATACTTGGTCTACAAGATGTGGACTGCGCCTGGCCCTGCAGCCAGCAGGGTTAGGATCGGCTAGCCTCAACCAGAAGGGGTTAAAAGTGACAGTTGTCTCCACATCATGACAGTGTTTCGCTGACGGAACAGGTGTACGTGGACGCACGGCCAACTCGACCCTCTAGAGATATGTGATAATTATCCAGGCCTGTCAGTCACCTGAACCTGCAACTGTGGAGCGAGGACAAACTCATACCCAGCCATGTTTCATGCGTGAGAGCAGTGATTCTCAATCTTTTTTGGCCCGTGCCCCCCTTCACCGTATTTTCAGAACGTCATTCCCCGCTCCCCCCTTTCATATTTCCTATCTAAAAATCCCCCACCCCTACACAGTATACGTAAACATGGAAGGTAAATGTAATAGCATATACTAAAACAAGTCTAGACATCCACATAAAACATGATTTGTGGGTCTAATTACTTTATAAAATGAATTTTAGAAGGATGAGACGTGCATAACTGTAAAGTATGAAGGGAAAAACAATATCAAGTAATCGGTTCTTGTATTAACGCGACCTTGAAATGGTCTGCTTCCCCCCCCCCCCCTGGAAACCCTAACATTCTTCCCTTGTGGGGGGGGGGGATTCCCCACCGGTTGAGAACCACTGCACTAGAGGTCTTGGACACATCTTTAAACCAGCATACATTAATTAAATAACACAATGGCCGTTATTCAGTGGGTAGTATATTAGGCGTGGCGAAGGCGTTCCTAACGCAGTTCGCAATCCCGCACACCGCATTAGAAACACAGCTGCGTGGGTTTTTTTTTAATTGTATGGGTGCCGGTCGTTCAGAAAGCAATGGCAACCTACTGAACGTAAACTTGCGCAGGAATCGCGAATAGTCAAACAATATTGGGGTTGACTGTTACGTTCGTAAAGTATATTCAGCTAACTTAAGTATATTAGATGCAAAGTAGATACATGATTGGTTGGTTAATTTCATTCTCTTTGTTTTTATGCGTGCTGATCAATGCCATTATAAATGTGGTCCGTAGCTTGCCTTTGTGCTACAGATAAGCGCAGTACAGCGCAAATCACACCAGCATTCTAAATACTGTAGCCTCTCTAGATCAATGTATCCATTCTGATCGGAAAATAGAATCCCGCATCTGGGTTTGAACCAGGGGCATTGTCTGGAGTGGCGCTGTTTGTTTTCTGGAAGTTCCTCGCCGGGCCTGCCATCTTTGTCGGGCTGAGTATATGATTTTTATGCTTGCTGTGTCCCCGGAGAGTGTCAACACGCTTGCTTTGATTCCACTTTAGTAACTAACAAAGCGCATTGTAAAAATAGCAATGACTCAAACAGTTAAGTGACACATTGCAAGGACCAACAAGTTAAGTGACACATTGCAAAAGCTGCAATGACATAAAAACAATAAGTGACACATTGCAAAAGTTACAAGGACAATATGTTAAGATTACGAATGAGAGGCAGGTAACGTTAAGTGATACCAGAATGAGAGGCAGGTATCGTTAAGTGATACCAGAATGTACACAGGACACAAGGCGTCGTAGCTGTGTCATTGGCTGTCCCGTGAAGGTCAGGGTCGCCCAGGTAAACCATAACCAATAGTCTGTAAGCATGTAAAAGTAGGTCAGATAGGCGACATTTGCGCGGTACAACACCTGGACTGTGTCACAGAAGCGAAGAACTGTGACCTGTCTTCGAGCCTCCTGGCTGTGCTCCGTGTAAGGTTTATATCAGGCGGAAGTGCAGTCTTAGTCTTGCGTGTGTTTGCCAGTTTTTCTACCACATAGAAGCTGTTGACTGTTCAAGCCAGGAATGTAAACATATTATATCATTTGTGTTTGTTTTCATACCTGACATTCATACATCTTATTGTTTATTGACATATTACATGTTTAAATGTTAGGAGAATACGAGATGTACAGCTGGACACGTTCACGAGTTGGAGCGGGCTGGTGAAGTGGTCTTTCTCTTTAGAGTTTTTTTTTCTCCCCCGCATGTATCCTTTACAGGGCATCGCTGTCAACACCAGCATCTTTCAGCTGATTGTTGATTTCTTGGCAAGATTACGCTCAGTAGTTTGCCATTGCTTTCTGAGCGATCGGCTCAATACCCCTTAAGCTACCAACGCAGCGAGAACCGCTACCGATTCTCGTGAACGTTACGTTCCTCACATGGTTATACGGGATTACGGAGAAAGTCGCTAAACCTGGGCCAGGGAGACCGGCACGGTCTTTAGATACATAAAGTACTTGGCGGAATAGAAAAAGCGACAGCGGGTCAAAACGTGTTGGTCATTGAGTGGCGAATAGTTTGTTGTGTCATTTGATGGGTAGACTTGTCGATGTCATACCTAGAAACTCTGGCATCTAGCCATCAAGTTGTCAAGGCCATAACCTCGCCGCCCTCCCCCTCCTGTCTTGCAGGATCTGCCTTTTTAGACAGGGGTTAGTGAAACTGAACCAGGATACACAGACAGGCCATGAAATTAAGTTTTCATGTGACAGCAAACAGATATCTGATACATGTACGGTATGTATGGACTGTATGGAGAAACAGTCAGGTCTTAATCAGATATGACTGAGCTACCGTATAACAGTAGATGGTACTACCTGGTTTCTGTTAGCGCCGAACGTTGGGCGGCTCTTACAAAACCAGACACCCCACATTGTGCCAACGGCTTCGGGCGGAAGAGCGCAATTGGGAGGGTACAAGCCTTACCCTGGTGCGAGGAAATGCAAGCTAAAGACAAAATTGTCATGGCAGGGCAGACCAGGCCCTAAGCCTTGGTTGGCGACTGGTCTAGGATCGAAGCTCCGACAGGCGGACAGTTAGAGCATTGCTTTGCTGATCCGGCAGCTTCTGCAGCTAGTCTTGTTCCAGATGTACGTGTGTTACCTTTCCTCTGGAGTGAACTAGGCAGGCCGAGAGAGGGATCATGCTGCATGGGCAACACATGATCTCTATATTTTAGCCCAGGCTTTGTGCTATGGAGAGGCAATAACTCCATCCCTGGTCTTAACTGATTAAGTGGCAAGACAAAATCACAAATACTGAAGTATTGGAAAGATCAGGTTGTGTGACAGTTTATTCCATGCTCAGTCTTCGTAGACTTAGATGGATAGGACATCTTAGGAGGATGGATGATGGTAGAATACCAAAGGATATCTTTTTTGGTGAATTACAGATGGGTAAGAGATCTCAGGGTCGGCCTCTACTACGATACAAAGATGTGTGTAAGCGGGACATGATTGATACAGGCATTGATAATGCACATTGGGAGCAAGTCGCCGCTGAACGTGTTGCATGGAGGGCAAATATCAGAAATGGAATAAAGTCAAAGGAGAAAATTATTGCAGAAAAGTCACACACCAAGCGTTTGAGACGTAAGATGGTGCATGATGGTGGAAATGACCACATGTTCACATGCACCCACTGTGAACGGACATTTACAGCGCAAATTGGCCTTATCAGTCACACTCGCTACCGCCATAGTTAAAAGTTATTATGCCTTTTTAAAGCACAAACTATCGTCTGTCAAGACGGCAAGGTGCCAATGATGATGATGATGTATGGAGAAGGGTGATCGCCCATGCCATTTGGCAAAGCACCTGATGATGATGATGAAACTAGTTATCCATGGTAGTAGATGTAACCCAGTAGTCTAAGTCATTCAAGTAGAGGGGACGGGGGAGGGGGGAGGGTGTTAAATGAAATAAATGACAGTGAAATGTTGAAGTACATGGATGACCTGCTGATTTTATTCTGTTCTATTAGAAACCATCCCTAGATGTGTGTGCTAGAACTGTTCTCTGCTACCATCCCTAGATGTGTGTGCTAGAACTGTTCTCTGCTACCATCCCTAGATGTGTGTGCTAGAACTGTTCTCTGCTACCATCCCTAGATGTGTGTGCTAGAACCGTTTTCTGCTACCATCCCTAGATGTGTGTGCTAGAACTGTTCTCTGCTCCCATCACTAGATGTGTGTGCTAGAACTGTTCTCTGCTACCATCCCTAGATGTGTGTGCTAGAACTGTTCTCTGCTACCATCCCTAGATGTGTGTGCTAGAACTGTTCTCTGCTCCCATCACTAGATGCGTGTGCTAGAACCGTTCTCTGCTACCATCCCTAGATGTGTGTGCTAGAACTGTTCTCTGCTACCATCCTTAGATGTGTGTGCTAGAACTGTTCTCTGCTACCATCCCTAGATGTGTGTGCTAGAACCGTTCTCTGCTACCATCCTTAGATGTGTGTGCTAGAACTGTTCTCTGCTACCATCCCTAGATGTGTGTGCTAGAACTGTTCTCTGCTACCATCCCTAGATGTGTGTGCTAGAACCGTTTTCTGCTACCATCCCTAGATGTGTGTGCTAGAACTGTTCTCTGCTCCCATCACTAGATGTGTGTGCTAGAACTGTTCTCTGCTACCATCCCTAGATGTGTGTGCTAGAACTGTTCTCTGCTACCATCCCTAGATGTGTGTGCTAGAACTGTTCTCTGCTACCATCCCTAGATGTGTGTGCTAGAACTGTTCTCTGCTACCATCCCTAGATGTGTGTGCTAGAACTGTTCTCTGCTACCATCCCTAGACGTGTGTGCTAGAAGTAGAACTGTTCTCTGCTATCATCCCCAGATGTGTTTGCTAGAACCATTCTTTGCTACCATCCCTAGATGTGTGTGCTAGAACCGTTCTCTGCTACCATCCCTAGATGTGTGTGCTAGAAGTAGAACCATTCTCTGCTACCATCCCCAGATGTGTGTGCTAGAAGTAGAACTGTTCTCTGCTCCCATCCCCAGATGTGTGTGCTAGAAGTAGAACCATTCTCTGCTACCATCCCTAGATGTGTGTGCTAGAACCGTTCTCTGCTATCATCCCCAGATGTTGCCAGCATGGTGTGCCTGTCTTGTCCATCCCCTGATCTCCAGCTGGAGCATGTCCTCAGAGCTGTAGGATGTTGCTTGTCAGCAACATGAAGTTCAGGCACCGAGTGGTTGCCGTGGTGGTTCTGGGGATCCTGACGCTGGGCATCTACATTAACCTGCCTGATGAAGCCTCCAGCGTGCAGTATCGCAGGTCTCAGAAGAGGCTATTGCAGCTTGGAGAGCAGAGTAGCATCATGAAGGTGAGGTACCAGACAGTACACACTTCACATCAGACAGTACACCACTTCACATCAGACAGTACACCACATCACATCAGACAGTACACCACTTCACATCAGACAGTACACCACTTCACATCAGACAGTACACATCTTCACATCAGACAGTACACATCTTCACATCAGACAGTGTAACCTGTTTGCCTGTACTTCCAAAGACGTCCTAGTACCCAGGTGTAGGCTGGGACAAGCTGGCAGCCCAGATCTATGTAAACATCCCTACCTGGAAGCTGATATGAATACATGACCTCCAGACTGACAGGCAAACAGGTTGGCCACACGGCTGTGACAGCTCCAGACTGAGCACATAGACTGTCTGACATGCTGGCCACATGGCTATGACAGTTCCAGACTGAGCACTTAGCCTATCTGACAGGGCTATGACAGTTCCAGACTGAGCACATTGACTGTCTGACAGGGCTGTGACAGCTCCAGACTGAGCACATAGACTGTCTGACAGGGCTGTGACAGCTCCAGACTGAGCACATAGACTGTCTGACAGGGCTGTGACAGCTCCAGACTGAGCACATTGACTGTCTGACAGGGCTGTGACAGCTCCAGACTGAACACATTGACTGTCTGACAGGGCTGTGACAGATCCAGACTGAGCACATAGACTGTCTGACAGGGCTGTGACAGTTCCAGACTGAGCACATAGACTGTCTGACAGGGCTGTGACAGCTCCAGACTGAGCACATAGCCTATCTGACAGGGCTGTGACAGATCCAGACTGAGCACATAGACTGTCTGACAGTGCTATGACAGTTCCAGACTGAGCACATTGACTGTCTGACAGGGCTGTGACAGCTCCAGACTGATCACATTGACTGTCTGACAGGGCTGTGACAGCTCCAGACTGATCACATTGACTGTCTGACAGGGCTGTGACAGCTCCAGACTGAGCACATTGACTGTCTGACAGGGCTGTGACAGATCTAGACTGAAGACTGAGCACATAGACTGTCTGACAGTGCTATGACAATTCCAGACTGAGCACATTGACTGTCTGACAGGGCTGTGACAGCTCCAGACTGAGCACATAGACTGTCTGACAGGGCTGTGACAGCTCCAGACTGAGCACATTGACTGTCTGACAGGGCTGTGACAGCTCCAGACTGAGCACATTGACTGTCTGACAGGGCTGTGACAGATCCAGACTGAGCACATAGACTGTCTGACAGGGCTGTGACAGTTCCAGACTGAGCACATAGACTGTCTGACAGGGCTGTCACAGCTCCAGACTGCGCACATAGCCTATCTGACAGGGCTGTGACAGATCCAGACTGAGCACATAGACTGTCTGACAGTGCTATGACAGTTCCAGACTGAGCACATTGACTGTCTGACAGGGCTGTGACAGCTTCAGACTGATCACATTGACTGTCTGACAGGGCTGTGACAGCTCCAGACTGAGCACATTGACTGTCTGACAGGGCTGTGACAGATCTAGACTGAAGACTGAGCACATTGACTGTCTGACAGGGCTGTGACAGCTCCAGACTGAGCACATAGACTGTCTGACAGTGCTATGACAATTCCAGACTGAGCACATTGACTGTCTGACAGGGCTGTGACAGCTCCAGACTGAGCACATAGACTGTCTGACAGGGCTGTGACAGCTCCAGACTGAGCACATTGACTGTCTGACAGGTCTGTGACAACTCCAGACTGAGCACATTGACTGTCTGACAGGGCTGTGACAGCTCCAGACTGAGCACATAGACTGTCTGACAGGGCTGTGACAGCTCCAGACTGAGCACATTGACTGTCTGACAGCTGTGACAAGCACATTGACTGTCTGACAGGGCTGTGACAGTTCCAGACTGAGCACATAGACTATCTGACAGTGCTATGACAGCTCCAGACTGAGCAAATTGACTGTCTGACAGGGCTGTGACAGATCCAGACTGAGCACATTGACTGTCTGACAGTGCTATGACAGTTCCAGACTGAGCACATAGCCTATCTGACAGGGCTGTGACAGATCCAGACTGAGCACATTGACTGTCTGACAGGGCTGTGACAGATCCAGACTGAGCACATTGAATGTCTGACAGGGCTGTGACAGATCCACACTGAACACATAGACTGTCTGACAGGGCTGTGACAAATCCACACTGAGCACATTGACTGTCTGACAGGGCTGTGACAGATCCACACTGAGCACATAGACTGTCTGACAGGGCTGTGACAGTTCCAGACTGAGCACATTGACTGTCTGACAGGGCTGTGACAGTTCCACACTGAGCACATGGACTGTCTGACAGGGCTATGACAGTTCCACACTGAGCACATTGACTGTCTGACAGTCTGCCTTTCTTACATGCTTCCTTTCTCACATTGTGCCCTTCTTATCTCATTTGCCATAAATTACTTCATTTTACATCTCTCAGAGAAAGAGAGAGAGAGAGAGAGAGAGAGAGAGAGAGAGAGAGAGAGATCAAACAAGTAAACTTTATTTTTAAAGGGTTAAAAATTGGGCATGCAGATCCTTCTTACATTCAGCCCTTCCAATCACTGATCTTTCGTACATCAATTATCAATTGTGTATGTTACATTCACATTGGGAAAAAACATTGCCAAATGAACGCTGTGAAGATAAACCATACATATTACCATGTTATGAGACAGGCAGGCAGGCAGACATGCATAAACAAATACATACGAGGGACTTCAAATGAAAACCTTAAAAGTATGATTTTTTCCCCGCATATCCTTTACAGGATATCGCAGTCAACATCAGCATCTTTCAGCTGATTGTTGATTTCCTGGCAAGATTGCACTCAGTAGTTTGCCATTGCTTTCTGAGCGGCCGGCTCACATACCCCGTAAATTATCAACGCAGTGAGAACCGCTACCAATGCTAGTGCAGGTTACGTTACTCACAAGAATATACAGGATTACGGAGAAAGACGCTAACTCCTAGGCCAGGGAGACCTGCTAAAAGTGTGATAGAAATTGCAATAACCATGCCCTTGTTTTGTAACCTGTCAATATTGTTTTTAAGGATTTCAAGAGTAAGACAAATGTCAGCATGTGACATCACAGTGTAGATGAACATGGTGACATCGTAAAGAAAGTTTAAAGATGGCGCCCCACTTTTTATACTAGTCTTGTCTTTCAGAGGGACACATGTCACAATTTACAACTTTTTGTATTCTTTTTGTATTAGATTGACAAATGTTATCATTCCTCATAGATTGACAAATGTTATCATTTCAAGATTGCTGTTGTGAAATTGTATGTTATACTGAGATTTGTTAAACTCTTCAACAATATTCTTCTCTTGTCAAATTGACATTAATTAAAGTCTTTGACAATATTGTCAACTTCACAGCAAGAGATTCATTGAACTTCTCCACAATATTCTCTTGTCTTCAGCAATGGGTACAAGTCAACCCTCAGCGGGATCCTGAAATGTGCAGCCTGACTGGGTCTGGTCCCCCACACCATGCCAACATCTCTACCTATGACCTGTACTACAAGACCCACTTCGATGTAAAGTCAAACGGAGAGTGGGAGATGCCAGTTCCTACAATGAGCGATTGTAAGTTATTCTCCCTTCACACAGAATAATCACATCTTCTTCTTCAGCATTCTGAGCCATTGAGGTTCTTTGCTGCAGATACAATCCGTCTCCATTCGTCTCTCTGGCTGACCTGCTCTTGCCAGTCGTTGATTCCAAGTGCTTGTAGGTCTGTATGTATATTATCTCTCCACTGTCTTCTTGGTCTACCTCGGGGTCTACGGTCATTTATTTCCTGAGTGTAAGCGAGCTTTGTTTCCCTATTATCTTCCATTCTTTCTATATGCCCCAGCAATTGCAGCCTATTAGCCTTCATGATACCAGTGATTAGCGGGGACTTAAACAAATCATAAATGTCTTTGTTGCTTCTTCTTTTTCACTCTCCACTTTGTGTATCCCTAATGGGCCCAAAGATGCATACTAAGACTTAGTTCTCAAAGAATAATCACATAATTGAAGTTAATTCCCCTTCATATACAGAATAATCACATAATTGTAAGTTATTTCTAAAGATATCTGAGACTTGTTGACAGTTGTTACCTCACATATATGCAAGTTGTTCCAGTACATACACGAAAGTTTATCCCTTTCACATGTGAGATGTTATATTATGATATATCAAACACCACACATGGGCATGCCCATGTCCACTCAGTCCTCGATGCAGCAGCCACTCCAAAGTATTTCTGCTGACTGTTCCCATGAGGATTTCCTCGCTTGACCTTAAAGGCAGCAATAACATTCTTGACCAGACTTCACTAACAATTTGTTTTTGGGGTGATAGTAGAGTCTTGACAGCCGCCGCCGCCGCAAGTCGAGTCCGCTCTGAATTATCTCAGCCCTGCTCATGCTTCTTCCCATTTGTATTGGTGCATTATTTGCCAGCTTGTTTGTGAGTTCATCTTCCACTGTGGCATGTCCGAGTGAATACTTCCATGTATTGGTGCATTATTTGCCAGCTTGTCTGTGAGTTCATCTTCCACCATGGCAGGTCCGGGTGAATACTTCCAAGTGAGTGATATTAAGCGTGACTTCCGAATGCTGTCTATCCATTCAGAGCGAAGACTGTCAGTTATGATTTTCTGTAGCATGTTCACGAAGTCTGATATAATTATCGTGTGTGTGACTCTCTGTCTGCTGCCCATGGCAGTGCTCTCGAGGCAGTGGCCATCTCCGTGGTCAGGTTTCATGTAGTGATCTGGAATATGCTGCTGATTGTTTTCTTCATTCTTTGTGCAGTGTATTTGGCTCTACGGTGAAGAGGTTACACAGGAAATGGATAATCCCGCATACCACATACGAAACAGAGCTGCGGGCGATTTGGCAGCAGACCACCTTGCACTGATTTTCATACAATGGTATGAGAGCAGGCCATTTAGAAAGCAATGGCAAACTACTGAAAGTAAACTTGCCAAGAAATCACAAACAGTAAAAAAAAATGCTGGGGTTGATGTGCAACTAACGTTAGCTTGTGCTGTTTACACCCATGATAATCTTCAACAAAGTTTCAAGGTGCCATCTTCATATATGTCTTCAGGATGTGAATGCTGTTTTGCCAGTTCCCTTCTCTCTGTGTCGACCAATGCAAAAATTGACCTCTGTCGTATCTCCCTGGTGTGAGTGACCACTTGAGGGTGTGTTTGCAAGTCTAGTCCACAAGTGTACGCGTCCATTCTTCTCCATGATGGAGATTGTCCATGTCACAGAACTGCTTGATTCTCTCTTCAACCAGGAGCAACCTTATTTGTTGTATTCCCTTTCTGTTGTTGACATCGCTGTTGAAATTGTGTGCCTGGTGGCCATCATTGGTAAATCAAGGATTTATAACTTGGCCAGGTATGAGCTGTCTTTAGTACAGCCAGGTATGAGATGTCTTTAGTACAGCCAGGTATGAGATGTCTTTAGTACAGCCAGGTATGAGCTGTCTTTAGTACAGCCAGGTATGAGATGTCTTTAGTACAGCCAGGTATGAGATGTCTTTAGTACAGCCAGGTATGAGATGTCTTTAGTACAGCCAGGTATGAGATGTCTTTAGTACAGCCAGATATGAGATGTCTTTAGTACAGCCAGGTATGAGATGTCTTTAGTACAGCCAGGTATGAGCTGTCTTTAGTACAGCCAGGTATGAGATGTCTTTAGTACAGCCAGGTATGAGATGTCTTTAGTACAGCCAGGTATGAGATGTCTTTAGTACAGCCAGATATGAGATGTCTTTAGTACAGCCAGATATGAGATGTCTTTAGTACAGCCAGATATGAGATGTCTTTAGTACAGCCAGATATGAGCTGTCTTTAGTACAGCCAGGTATGAGATGTCTTTAGTACAGCCAGGTATGAGATGTCTTTAGTACAGCCAGGTATGAGATGTCTTTAGTACAGCCAGGTATGAGATGTCTTTAGTACAGCCAGGTATGAGATGTCTTTAGTACAGCCAGATATGAGATGTCTTTAGTACAGCCAGATATGAGATGTCTTTAGTACAGCCAGGTATGAGATGTCTTTAGTACAGCCAGATATGAGATGTCTTTAGTACAGCCAGGTATGAGATGTCTTTAGTACAGCCAGGTATGAGATGTCTTTAGTACAGCCAGATATGAGATGTCTTTAGTACAGCCAGGTATGAGATGTCTTTAGTACAGCCAGGTATGAGATGTCTTTAGTACAGCCAGGTATGAGATGTCTTTAGTACAGCCAGGTATGAGATGTCTTTAGTACAGCCAGGTATGAGATGTCTTTAGTACAGCCAGGTATGAGATGTCTTTAGTACAGCCAGATATGAGATGTCTTTAGTACAGCCAGATATGAGATGTCTTTAGTACAGCCAGGTATGAGATGTCTTTAGTACAGCCAGATATGAGATGTCTTTAGTACAGCCAGGTATGAGATGTCTTTAGTACAGCCAGGTATGAGATGTCTTTAGTACAGCCAGATATGAGATGTCTTTAGTACAGCCAGGTATGAGATGTCTTTAGTACAGCCAGGTATGAGATGTCTTTAGTACAGCCAGGTATGAGATGTCTTTAGTACAGCCAGGTATGAGATGTCTTTAGTACAGCCAGGTATGAGATGTCTTTAGTACAGCCAGGTATGAGATGTCTTTAGTACAGCCAGGTATGAGATGTCTTTAGTACAGCCAGGTATGAGATGTCTTTAGTACAGCCAGATATGAGATGTCTTTAGTACAGCCAGGTATGAGATGTCTTTAGTACAGCCAGATATGAGATGTCTTTAGTACAGCCAGATATGAGATGTCTTTAGTACAGCCAGGTATGAGATGTCTTTAGTACAGCCAGATATGAGATGTCTTTAGTACAGCCAGATATGAGATGTCTTTAGTACAGCCAGATATGAGATGTCTTTAGTACAGCCAGGTATGAGATGTCTTTAGTACAGCCAGATATGAGATGTCTTTAGTACAGCCAGGTATGAGATGTCTTTAGTACAGCCAGGTATGAGATGTCTTTAGTACAGCCAGGTATGAGATGTCTTTAGTACAGCCAGGTATGAGATGTCTTTAGTACAGCCAGGTATGAGATGTCTTTAGTACAGCCAGGTATGAGATGTCTTTAGTACAGCCAGGTATGAGATGTCTTTAGTACAGCCAGGTATGAGATGTCTTTAGTACAGCCAGGTATGAGATGTCTTTAGTACAGCCAGGTATGAGATGTCTTTAGTACAGCCAGGTATGAGATGTCTTTAGTACAGCCAGGTATGAGATGTCTTTAGTACAGCCAGGTATGAGATGTCTTTAGCACAGCCAGGTATGAGCTGTCTTTAGTACAGCCAGGTATGAGATGTCTTTAGCACAGCCAGGTATGAGCTGTCTTTAGCACAGCCAGGTATGAGATGTCTTTAGTACAGCCAGGTATGAGATGTCTTTAGGACAGCCAGGTATGAGCTGTCTTTAGCACAGCCAGGTATGAGCTGTCTTTAGCACAGCCAGGTATGAGCTGTCTTTAGCACAGCCAGGTATGAGCTGTCTTTAGCACAGCCAGGTATGAGCTGTCTTTAGCACAGCCAGGTATGAGATGTCTTTAGTACAGCCAGGTATGAGATGTCTTTAGTACAGCCAGGTATGAGATGTCTTTAGCACAGCCAGGTATGAGATGTCTTTAGCACAGCCAGGTATGAGCTGTCTTTAGCACAGCCAGGTATGAGCTGTCTTTAGCACAGCCAGGTATGAGCTGTCTTTAGCACAGCCAGGTATGAGCTGTCTTTAGCACAGCCAGGTATGAGCTGTCTTTAGCACAGCCAGGTATGAGATGTCTTTAGCACAGCCAGGTATGAGATGTCTTTAGCACAGCCAGGTATGAGATGTCTATAGCACAGCTAGGTATGAGATGTCTTTAGCACAGCCAGGTATGAGATGTCTTTAGCACAGCTAGGTATGAGATGTCTTTAGCACAGCCAGGTATGAGATGTCTTTAGCACAGCTAGTTATGAGTCTCATTGCTTCAATTTGTACCTTGTCTAATCTTTCTAGCGGGGCTTTGTTAATAGTGAGGAGGTCGAAACCAGAGTCAGGGTGGCTTAGCACACATGTGAGAGCTACAGACATACAAAGAGAGTTTGTCTCACACACATGTGAGAGCTATACCAATACATAGAGAGTTTGTCTCACACACATGTGAGAGCTATACCCATACATAGAGAGTTTGTCTCACACACATGTGAGAGCTATACCCATACATAGAGAGTTTGTCTCACACACATGTGAGAGCTATACTCATACACAGAGAGTTTGTCTCACACACATGTGAGAGCTATACCCATACATAGAGAGTTTGTCTCACACACATGTGAGAGCTATACCAATACATAGAGAGTTTGTCTCACACACATGTGAGAGCTATACCCATACATAGAGAGTTTGTCTCACACACATGTGAGAGCTATACCCATACATAGAGAGTTTGTCTCACACACATGTGAGAGCTATACTCATACACAGAGAGTTTGTCTCACACACATGTGAGAGCTATACCCATACATAGAGAGTTTGTCTCACACACATGTGAGAGCTATACTCATACACAGAGAGTTTGTCTCACACACATGTGAGAGCTATACTCATACACAGAGAGTTTGTCTCACACACATGTGAGAGCTATACCAATACACAGAGAGTTTGTCTCACACACATGTGAGAGCTATACTCATACACAGAGAGCTTGTCTCACACACATGTGAGAGCTACACCCATACATAGAGAGTTTGTCTCACACACATGTGAGAGCTATACCAATACATAGAGAGTTTGTCTCACACACATGTGAGAGCTATACTCATACACAGAGAGCTTGTCTCACACACATGTGAGAGCTACACCCATACATAGAGAGTTTGTCTCACACACATGTGAGAGCTATACCAATACATAGAGAGTTTGTCTCACACACATGTGAGAGCTATACCAATACACAGAGAGTTTGTCTCACACACATGTGAGAGCTATACTCATACACAGAGAGCTTGTCTCACACACAAGTGAGAGCTATACCCATACATAGAGAGTTTGTCTCACACACATGTGAGAGCTACACCCACACACAGAGCTTGTTTCACACACATGTGAGAGCTACACTCATACACAGAGAGTTTGTCTCACACACATGTGAGAGCTATACTCATACACAGAGAGCTTGTCTCACACACAAGTGAGAGCTATACCCATACACAGAGAGTTTGTCTCACACACAAGTGAGAGCTATACCCATACACAGAGAGTTTGTCTCACACACATGTGAGAGCTATACCCACACACAGAGTTTGTCCCACACACATGTGAGAGCTACACCCATACACAGAGAGTTTGTCTCACACACATGTGAGAGCTATACCAATACACAGAGAGTTTGTCTCACACACATGTGAGAGCTATACCCACACACAGAGTTTGTCCCACTTAACATGTGAGAGCTACACCCATACACAGAGTTTGTCCCACTTAACATGTGAGATCTACACCCACACACAGAGTTTGTCCCACTTAACATGTGAGATCTACACCCACACACAGAGTTTGTCTCACACACATGTGAGAGCTATACCAATACATAGAGAGCTTGTCTCACACACATGTGAGAGCTACACCCATACACAGAGAGCTTGTCTCACACACATGTGAGAGCTACACCCACACACAGAGTTTGTCCCACTTAACATGTGAGATCTACACCCACACACAGAGTTTGTCCCACTTAACATGTGAGATCTACACCCACACACAGAGTTTGTCCCACTTAACATGTGAGATCTACACCCACACACAGAGTTTGTCTCACACACATGTGAGAGCTATACCAATACATAGAGAGCTTATCTCACACACATGTGAGAGCTACACCCATACACAGAGAGCTTGTCTCACACACATGTGAGAGCTACACCCACACACAGAGTTTGTCCCACTTAACATGTGAGATCTACACCCACACATTTACGAGAGTTCATTCATTTACCCTGTACATAAATGAAAGTTGTTGCTGCATACACACGTTAGATGTTTGTTTTCATGAAGATACAACATATATATGTGTTAGACATTAGTTGTCATGTAGACAACACATTTGTTATTATGTAAACAAAAACATATATACGTGTGAAACATTTGTTGTCATGAAGACAAGACATAAACTTGTGTTTTCATGAAGACAATGCAATGGCGATCCTGACTCTCAGCCATAAGCAGATGGAAAGGATGGAGAGGATACAGAACGAAGCTATGCATATTATTCTAGGATGTACAAGAGATACAGCATGCAGAGTGATGCGCTATCTTCTTGATTTTCCAACCCTTGGGGACAGAATACAAATTTGCAGAGCACGTGCCTACCTCAGAGTCAACGCAAACACACAACAGTCCACTGCACTAGTGAATATTAAGAAGGTGAAAGGGCAGCAGGTTAAAAAGAAGAAAGTCGTGGATGGGTCAAGCCGAAGACATTCTTCAACAGGTGTGTTCACTGGAGGACTTAGAACCTGGCGAGTAGTGGGTACAAGTGCCAACAGATTTCTGTACGTCCTTTTCAGTTTGCATCCAACTAGACAGGAAATGCAGACAAGAAAATCCAGCTGCTGTGGAGGCGGAAGTACAGGTTTTGATTTTTGAGAATTCTTTGGAGGGTGATGCTGTCATTTATACAGATGTGTCGGTCATTCGATGAGTAAGAAGTTCATGGGCTTTTACGGCTCAGGCCGGAGGGAAAATTGTGAAGGAAGATTCTGGTGCTTTTGCTTTGACCACAAGTAACTTGATTATGGAAGTCATGGCAGTAAGTAAAGCAATAATATGGCTTGAGACACAGACATTCACAAGGGCATATTTCCTTGGTAATTCAATGAGCATGCTCAAGAAGATAGAGATGGGGTGGATCCGAAGAAAGTGGTTGCTGTCTCTGGAGCGGTCTCGGCTGACAAAGATTAGTTTCATTTTCATGCCAGGGCATGCAAGGTGTACGAGGAAATGAGCAGGCTGACAAGCTCGCAGGTAAGGCTACTGTGGAGGGCAGACGCACCATGGACCAGGTTGACATTCTGAATGCTTTACGAGAAGTAAGTCATTCGCGAGAACCAAGTGATGACTGTCAATCTACAACCATGGGCAGGATGCTAGAATGGCATATTAAAAGAGGTGTGACCAAACAAGAACACTATGCAGGAAGCCAAAGAAGATTAATAAACCAACACAGAACTGGTGTTGTGAGCCGCTACACGCTGCGGGATTTACTAAGGAAGGGATTGATTGATTGATTGATTGATCTAGGAACCGACATCACAGCATGAGGAAGGGATTCGAGCATTTATAGACTGAATGGTTCAATGTGCAATGAGGATGATCTGTCGATGTGCAATGAAGATGATCTGTCGACTAACTAAACTAAACTAAACTAAACTAAACTAAACTAACTAACTAACTAACTAAGACAAGACATAAATATGTGAAAGATTTGTTTTCTTGAAGATGAGACATAAACATGTGAAACATTTGTTGTCATGAAGACAAGACCGGCCGACTGCCGAGGCTGAACGTGATCCTGGTGCCTCACTCCCACAACGACCCTGGCTGGCTGAAGACGGTCAACGAGTACTACTCGGACCAGAGCAAACACATCCTCAACAACATGGTCAACAAGCTGACCCAGTTCCCTAACATGACCTTCATCTGGACGGAGACGGTCTTCTTTGCCATGTGGTGGAACGAGCTAGAGGATGCCGTCAAGGTACTGACCACTGACAGTGACCTTGTCTGTGTGTGGGTCTGTGTGCATGTGTGGGGCTGTGTGAATCTGTGGTGGAATGAGCTGGAAGACGCCGTCAAGGTACTGGCCCACTGAGAGTGACCTTTGTGTGTGGGTGGGTGGTTCTGTGTGCATGTGTGGGACAGTGTGCATGTGTGGGACTATGTGTGTGTGTGAATGTGTGGTGCTGCGTGCATGTGTGGGATGCTTAGTTTAGCACCACTGTCAATGGTTCAGCATTAAGTCTCAGGACCAAGTGACACAACAAGTCCCACACTTTCAGTAAGGTGTGGGAGTTAAAGGATGTGAGAAAACATACTGGTCAACCTTCTTCATAGACCATGACCTCTTAAATGTGACAGGTGTCCCCATTGGCATGCCAGACAAGCACACTGAATCTGTGGTGTGAGACCCATATTTTCAGTGTCTATGCGAAACGAGCAGTGTTGCTGTCACTTTCCCAGTGCCTGAAAGGCAAAATAATGAGTAAAGAGTAGGCTGTACAAGTCACTGCATTGGCAGAATTTCAAAAAGAGAAAAACTATCCATTATATTTATGTATGTTTTGCAGAAGAGAACAGGAAAAAACAAGCTTTAAAATCTGTCGGATGGATGATTCATTCAAATGGAAAACATACAACAGAGTATAACCTCAGATGATTAAGTCAAAAAGCATGTATGAGATAGACTGTTCCCAGCAAATGAACAAGTACCATGACCTTTTAAGGATGAACAACGAAGCAAATAATACTGTTGCTTGACGTCTGCAGTAGGCCAGAAGATGCCTTCATGTGCTCAGCTCTGCCAGCAAACAGCCAGTTGAATGCTGCAAAGCTGAGAGGTTGCTTATTCTCAGAAACTGTCAATGTTGGAACAATTATACATCTCCTCAGGACACCTTTAATATTCTGTCATCACTAGCCAAGTGTTTGACACATCTGAAACAGCTAACCAAGTGTTTAAAACATGTGATCTAACTACACAGGTGTTTCTTACACGTGATCTAACTAATCATGTGTTTCACCCATTTTATCCAATAACTATCCAGGTGTTTCACACACTCCAAGCAACAACTGGCCAGGTGTTTTATACAACTGAACCAACAATTAGACCTCATGGTGTTTACATTGTGTTTATATGGCATTTACATGTGTTTATATGGTTTTTATATTGTGTTTATATGGTTTTTTATATTGTGTTTATATGGTTTTTATATTGTGTTTATATGGTTTTTATATTGTGTTTATATGGTTTTTTATATTGTGTTTATATGGTTTTTATATTGTTTATATGGTATTTATATGGTTTTTATATTGTGTTTATATGGTTTTTATATTGTGTTTATAGGGTATTTTATATTGTGTTTATATGGTTTTTATATTGTGTTTATATGGTTTTTATATTGTGTTTATGTGGTTTTTTATATTGTGTTTATATGGTTTTTATATTGTATTTATATGGTTTTTATATTGTGTTTACATGGTTTTTTATATTGTGTTTATGTGGTTTTTATATTGTGTTTATGTGGTGTTTACATTGTGTTTATGTGGCTTTTATATTGTGTTTATGTGGTTTTTTATATTGTGTTTATGTGGTTTTTATATTGTGTTTATATGGTTTTTATATTGTGTTTATATGGTTTTTATATTGTGTTTATATGGTTTTTATATTGTGTTTATATGGTTTTTATGTGTTTATATGGTTTTTATATTGTGTTTATATGGTGTTTACATGGTGTTTATATGGTGTTTACATGGTGTTTATATTGTGTATTGGTAATTTATGTTTGAATAAAATTGTGAAACAATCTTTCAACATTCATAAAATTATTCAAATTTCAGGTTCACGTCAGACGGCTGATCAGGCGAGGCCAGCTGGAGATGAATCTGGGTGGATGGGTGATGCCTGACGAAGCAAGTAGCCACTACGTGTCCGTGATTGACCAGCTGATTGAGGGACATCAGTGGCTGTGGGAGAACCTGCATAGTTCGTCCAGAAAACAGCTGGGCCATTGACCCATTTGGCTACTCCAGCACTATGGCCTACTTGTGGCAGAAATCTGGCATGTCAAACATGGTCATTCAGCGGGTACACCAGGCAAGTCAAGGCATCTTTGTTCAAAGAAAAGGCGCTAGAGTTCTATTGGAGACAGATGTGGGACAGCAAGGGATCAACGGACATCTTCTGCCAGGTGATGCCTTTATGCTGTACAGTATTAAATAATACGTGCGGGCCAAATCCTTTTATTTGTCTTCATTTTGACTTCCGTCAAATTGCTGGGTGACTACTCACAAAGTAAAGGAAGGGAAATCACGAAGGAGAACCTTGAGCACAGCGCTGAGATGTTGCACCTTCAGTACCGAGCCAAATCCTTCTATTTTCGCCACAACACAGTTTCTGGTGCCTATCGGAGATGACTTCCGTTACGATAAAGAAAAAGAGTGGGACCAACAGTACGAGAATTATGAGAAGTTTGATTCAGTACATCAACTCCAGACCTGGTTGGAACATGAATATCCAATGGGGCACCCTGAAGACTACTTCTTGCGTGTTCAGAAGGAGAATCAAACAAGAAATTCATCAACAAAGCTGAAGAGTTCCCTGTCCTAAGCGGGGACATTTTTCCTTACTCTGACAGGGATATGGCATACTGGACTGGGTACTATTCCACACGTCCTTTTGATAAATTTTTGGCCGCAATGTTACAGGTGACACTACAAGCTGCTGACATTCTCAAGCACATTGCATTATGCATTCTACAAAAGTGGTCCAAGAAACCTGAGGCCAAGTTTGCTTTTCATGCTTCACTTCTGCAGCAGGCAAGAAGATCTCTTGGTCTCTTCCTGCACCATGATGCCCATCACTGGCACGGGCCAAGTCATTTGTTGTGGAAGATTACGAGCAGTATTTGTTGAGGGCCCTTGTCCAGTGCCAGGAAGTTATACAGTTTGTCATCCAAATCCTGCTGTCTTCTGGTAAAATAGAATCTCCAGTAGTCTTTCAGCCGGAGACGCTGAGGAAAAGGTTACGCAGATTTGCCACATAAGCAGGTGATTTCTGTCCAGGATACAGGCACTACAGTGGCTTTCTTTAACCCTTTGGGTCAGCCAAGACAGGAAGTTGTTCATCTGTATGTAAATACCCAGATGTTAGAGGTAATTTCCAGTTCGCAGCAGGTTGTTCCATACCAGGTAAGCCCTGTCTGGAACAGGGAGGAGGATGCCGTGGTGCTGGACAGTGTCGTTGAGTTGACATTTCTAGTAGAGATTGGTCCGTTTGCGATAATGCCCTATGTACTTTACAAGAAAGAGTACCCATCCTACTCAACATACATGTCTTCGATAACTGCCATCAACACACCCCAGCTGGCCGTGTCGGGCGATCTTCTTTTTAACCAAAACAGACCCGAACCCCGGCGAACAAAACCAATTATCATAGATAATCAGGTCATTCAGCTGACATTTGACCCCAGAACTGGATCACTGTTACAGGTCATGGATCTGGCAACTCACAATGTGACAAAACTTAACATAAATTTCTTCATTTATAAATCTCAAGGCAGTGGAGCCTATATCTTTTATCCACAAGGTCCTGCCACAAATTTGTTTCCCAACATTCCAATCATTCGAGTCACCCAAGGACCACTGGCATCAGTTGTTGAGATAGGATTTGAGCCGTATGTAACTCACATTGTGACCTTGTACCATCAGCCTTCACATCTGACCTCTGTTATCTTCATTGAAAACAAAATCAGTATTCAAACTCTCAAAGACAAAGAGTTGATCATGCGTATGAATACAAATATTCGAAACACAGACCTGACCTACTTTACAGATCAAAATGGCTTCCAGTTTATCAAACGTCGCACAAACAGAAGTTCTCGTATAGAAACAAACTATTATCCCATGACGTCTGCTGCGATCCTAGAGGACCAGTCGACAAGGCTGACACTCCTGGCAGCTCAGCCACATGGGGTGTCATGTCTGGAGACAGGACAACTGGAAGTCATGCTTGACAGACAGCTTATGTATGATGACGACAGAGGCATGGGTGAGGGCGTCACAGACATCAAGACAACCATCAATAAGTTTGCTATCGTGATAGAACACAGGACATCTACAACAAAACCATCAAAGCTACACTTTGCTTCCTTGTCTCTGCCAGCTCTTGGAGTCCAGGACAACTGCAGCAGCCTCTGCTGGCAATATTTCACAAATGTAGACACAGACGTTTTCTTCAAAGCTGTAATCCTATTCCAAGTTCTCTCCCTTGTGATGTCAGTGCCGTCAACTTCCGGAGCCTCACTGATGGAAACCTCAGTTACAACGGCACCAGCTTTGTCCTGCATCGGCGAGGTTATGACTGCAGCTATCCAACAGGAACTCTTCTGTGTCCATTGACAGATTCTTCGCTGTCTTTTGATGTTCTGTTCAAAGACTTGGACATTTCCAGCATTCACGAAACAACGCTGACACATACAATCGTGAAACGGAGTCTGAGACCCACAGACAAGATATCCATTACCCCGATGGAATTGGCATCATTTCATATCAAATTCTAGAATAATTCTTTTTATGAAAGAATTTAATATTTATACATCTTGACTGGGTCCTGTACATCTTGACTGGGTCATGTACATCTTGATTGTGTCATATACATCTTGACTGGGTCCTGTACATCTTGACTGGGTCACGTACATCTTGATTGTGTCATATACATCTTGACTGGGTCCTGTACATCTTGACTGGGTCATGTACATCTTGACTGGGTCACGTACATCTTGATTGTGTCATATACATCTTGACTGGGTCACGTACATCTTGATTGTGTCATATACATCTTGACTGGGTCACGTACATCTTGATTGTGTCATATACATCTTGACTGGGTCACGTACATCTTGATTGTGTCATATACATTTTGACTGGGTCACGTACATCTTGATTGTGTCATATACATCTTGTCTGGGTCATATACATCTTGACTGGGTCACGTACATCTTGATTGTGTCATATACATCTTGACTGGGTCACGTACATCTTGATTGTGTCATATACATCTTGTCTGGGTCATATACATCTTGACTGGGTCACGTACATCTTGATTGTGTCATATACATCTTGACTGGGTCATATACATCTTGACTGGGTCACGTACATCTTGATTGTGTCATATACATCTTGAATGGGTCACGTACATCTTGATTGTTGTCATATACATCTTGTCTGGGTCATACATCTTGACTGGGTCACGTACATCTTGATTGTGTCATATACATCTTGTCTGGGTCATATACATCTTGACTGGGTCACGTACATCTTGATTGTGTCATATACATCTTGTCTGGGTCATATACATCTTGACTGGGTCACGTACATCTTGATTGTGTCATATACATCTTGTCTGGGTCACGTACATCTTGATTGTGTCATATACATCTTGTCTGGGTCATATACATCTTGACTGGGGTCACGTACATCTTGATTGTTCATATACATCTTGTCTGGGTCATGTACATCTTGACTGGGTCACGTACATCTTGATTGTGTCCTATACCTCTTGACTGGGTCACGTACATCTGATTGTTGTCATATACATCTTGACTGTGTCACGTACATCATTGATTGTAGGTCATATACATTTTGACTGGGTCACGTACATCTTGATTGTGTCATATACATCTTGACTGGGTCACGTACATCTTGATTGTGTCATATACATCTTGACTGGGTCACGTACATCTTGATTGTGTCATATACATCTTGAACTGGGTCACGTACATCTTGATTGTGTCATATACATCTTGACGGGGTCACGTACATCTTGATTGTGTCATATACATCTTGACTGGGGTCATGTACATCTTGATTGTGTCATATACATCTTGACTGGGTCACGTACATCTTGATTGTGTCATATACATCTTGACTGGTCACGTACATCTTGATTGTGTCATATACATCTTGACTGGGTCACGTACATCTTGATTGTGTCATATACATCTTGACTGGGTCACGTACATCTTGATTGTGTCATATACATCTTGACTGGGTCACGTACATCTTGATTGTGTCTATAATTCTTGTCTGGGTCAATACATCTTGACTGGGTCACGTACATCTTGATTGTGTCATATACATCTTGACTGGGTCATGTACATCTTGATTGTGTTCATATACATCTTGACTGGGTCATGTACATCTTGATTGTGTCATATACATCTTGACTGGGTCATGTACATCTTGATTGTGTCACATTATACTCTTGACTGGGTCACGTACATCTTGATTGGTGTCATATACATCTTGACTGGGTCACGTACATCTTGATTGTGTCATATACATCTTTGACTGGGTCGCGTTACATCTTGATTGTGTCATATACATCTTGACTGGGGTCACGTACATCTTGATTGTGTCATATACATCTTGACTGGGTCACGTACATCTTGATTGTGTCATATACATCTTGACTGGGTCACGTACATCTTGATTGTGTCATATACATCTTGACTGGGTTGTGTACATTTTGACTGGGTCACGTACATCTTGATTGTGTCATATACATCTTGACTGGGTCACGTACATCTTGATTGTGTCATATACATCTTGACTGGGTCACGTACATCTTGATTGTGTCATATACATCTTGACTGGGTCATGTACATCTTGATTGTGTCATATACATCTTGACTGGGTCACGTACATCTTGATTGTGTCATATACATCTTGACTGGGTCACGTACATCTTGATTGTGTCATATACATCTTGACTGGGTCACGTACATCTTGATTGTGTCATATACATCTTGACTGGGTCCACGTACATCTTGATTGTGTCATATACATCTTGACTGGGTCATGTACATCTTGATTGTGTCATATACATCTTGACTGGGTCATGTACATCTTGATTGTGTCATATACATCTTGACTGGGTCACGTACATCTTGATTGTGTCATATAACATCTTGACTGGGTTGTGTACATTTTGACTGGGTCACGTACATCTTGATTATTGTGTCATATACATCTTGACTGGGTCACGTACATCTGGATTGTGTCATATACATCTTGACTGGGTCATGTACATCTTGATTGTGTCATTATACATCTTGACTGGGTCCGTACATCTTGATTGTGGTCATATACATCTTGACTGGGTCACGTACTCTTGATGGTGTCATATACATCTTGACTGGGTCACGTACATCTTGATTGTGTCATATACATCTGACTGGGTTGTGTACATTTTTGACTGGGTCACGTACATCTGATTGTTGTCATATACATCTTGACTGGGTCAGCGTACATCTTGATTGTGTCATATACATCTTGACTGGGTCACGTACATCTTGATTGTGTCATATACATCTTGACTGGGTCACGTACATCTGATTGTGTCATATACATCTGACTGGGTCCACGTACATCTTGATTGTGTCATATACATCTTGACTGGGTTGTGTACATTTGTGACTGGGTCACGTACATCTTGATTGTGTCATATACATCTTGACTGGGTCACGTACATCTTGATTGTGTCATATACATCTTGACTGGGTCACGTACATCTTGATTGTGTCATATACATCTTGACTGGGTTGTGTACATTTTGACTGGGTCACGTACATCTTGATTGTGTCATATACATCTTGACTGGGTCACGTACATCTTGATTGTGTCATATACATCTTGACTGGGTCACGTACATCTTGAGTTGTGTCATATACATCTTGACTGGGTCACGTACATCTTGATTGTGTCATATACATCTTGACTGGTGTTGTTGTACATTTGACTGGGTCACGTACATCTTGATTGTGTCATATACATCTTGACTGGGTCATGTACATCCTTGAATTGTGTCATATACATCTTGACTGGGTCATGTACATCTTGATTGTGTCATATACATCTTGACTGGGTCATGTACATCTTGATTGTGTCATATACATCTTGACTGGGTCACGTACATCTTGATTGTGTCATATACATCTTGACTGGGTTGTGTACATTTTGACTGGGTCACGTACATCTTGATTGTGTCATATACATCTTGACTGGGTCACGTACATCTTGATTGTGTCATATACATCTTGACTGGGTCACGTACATCTTGATTGTGTCATATACATCTTGACTGGGTCATGTACATCTTGATTGTGTCAATATACATCTTGACTGGGTCACGTACATCTTGATTGTGTCATATACATCTTGACTGGGTCACGTACATCTTGATTGTGTCATATACATCTTGACTGGGTCATGTACATCTTGATTGTGTCATATACATCTTGACTGGGTCACGTACATCTTGATTGTGTCATATACATCTTGACTGGGTCACGTACATCTTGATTGTGTCATATACATCTTGACTGGGTCACGTACATCTTGATTGTGTCATATACATCTTGACTGGGTCATGTACATCTTGATTGTGTCATATACATCTTGACTGGGTCACGTACATCTTGATTGTGTCATATACATCTTGACTGGGTCACGTACATCTTGATTGTGTCATATACATCTTGACTGGGTCAATGTACATCTTGATTGTGTCATATACATCTTGACTGGGTCACGTACATCTTGATTGTGTCATATACATCTTGACTGGGTCACGTACATCTTGATTGTGTCATATACATCTTGATTGTGTCATATACATCTTGTCTGGGTCATGTACATCTTGACTGGGTCACGTACATCTTGATTGTGTCATATACATCTTGACTGGGTCACGTACATCTTGATTGTGTCATATACATCTTGACTGGGTCACGTACATCTTGATTGTGTCATATACATCTTGATTGTGTCATATACATCTTGACTGGGTTGTGTACATTTTGACTGGGTCACGTACATCTTGATTGTGTCATATACATCTTGACTGGGTCACGTACATCTTGATTGTGTCATATACATCTTGACTGGGTCATATACATCTTGTCTGGGTCATATACATCTTGACTGGGTCATGTACATCTTGATTGTGTCATATACATCTTGACTGGGTCACGTACATCTTGATTGTGTCATATACATCTTGACTGGGTCACGTACATCTTGATTGTGTCATATACATCTTGACTGGGTCACGTACATCTTGATTGTGTCATATACATCTTGACTGGGTCATGTACATCTTGATTGTGTCATATACATCTTGACTGGGTCACGTACATCTTGATTGTGTCATATACATCTTGACTGGGTTGTGTACATCTTGTCTGGGTCATGTACATCTTGATTGTGTCATATACATCTTGACTGGGTCACGTACATCTTGATTGTGTCATATACATCTTGACTGGGTCACGTACATCTTGATTGTGTCATATACATCTTGACTGGGTTGTGTACATCTTGTCTGGGTCATGTACATCTTGATTGTGTCATATACATTTTGACTGGGTCACGTACATCTTGATTGTGTCATATACATCTTGACTGGGTCACGTACATCTTGATTGTGTCATATACATCTTGACTGGGTCACGTACATCTTGATTGTTGTCATATACATCTTGACTGGGTCACGTACATCTTGATTGTGTTATATACATCTTGACTGGGTCACGTACATCTTGATTGTGTCATATACATCTTGACTGGGTCACGTACATCTTGATTGTGTCATATACATCTTGACTGGGTCACGTACATCTTGATTGTGTCATATACATCTTGACTGGGTCACGTACATCTTGATTGTGTCATATACATCTTGACTGGGTCACGTACATCTTGATTGTGTCATATACATCTTGACTGGGTCACGTACATCTTGATTGTGTCATATACATCTTGACTGGGTCACGTACATCTTGATTGTGTCATATACATCTTGACTGGGTTGTGTACATTTTGACTGGGTCGTGTACATCTTGACTGGGTTGTGTACATTTGAGTGGGCCTTGTAAATATTGACCTAGTCCTGTCTATCTTGACCAGGCCTTGTACATCTTGACTGGGCCTTGTATGTCTTGACTGGGTTGTGTACATCTTGACTGGGCCTTGAACTCTTGACTGGGCCTTGAACTCTTGACTGGGTTATGTACATCTTGACTGGGTCTTGTACATCTTGACTGGGTTGTGTACATCTTGACTGGGTTGTGTACATCTTGACTGGGTCTTGAACTCTTGACTGGGTTATGTACATCTTGACTGGGCATTGTACATCTTGACTGGGTTGTGTACATCTTGACTGGGCCTTGTACATCTTGACTGGGCATTGTACATCTTGACTGGGCATTGTACATCTTGACTGGGTTGTGTACATCTTGACTGGGTCTTGTACATCTTGACTGGGTCTTGTACATCTTGACTGGGTCTTGTACATCTTGACTGGGTTGTGTACATCTTGACTGGGTCTTGTACATCTTGACTGGGTCTTGTACATCTTGACTGGGTCTTGTACATCTTGACTGGGCATTGTACATCTTGACTGGGTTGTGTACATCTTGACTGGGTCTTGTACATCTTGACTGGGCCTTGTACATCTTGACTGGGCATTGTACATCTTGACTGGGTTGTGTACATCTTGACTGGGTCTTGTACATCTTGACTGGGCCTTGTACATCTTGACTGGGCATTGTACATCTTGACTGGGCATTGTACATCTTGACTGGGTTGTGTACATCTTGACTGGGTCTTGTACATCTTGACTGGGTCTTGTACATCTTGACTGGGTCTTGTACATCTTGACTGGGTTGTGTACATCTTGACTGGGTCTTGTACATCTTGACTGGGTCTTGTACATCTTGACTGGGTCTTGTACATCTTGACTGGGTCTTGTACATCTTGACTGGGTTGTGTACATCTTGACTGGGTCTTGTACATCTTGACTGGGTCTTGTACATCTTGACTGGGTCTTGTACATCTTGACTGGGCATTGTACATCTTGACTGGGTCTTGTACATCTTGACTGGGTCTTGTACATCTTGACTGGGTCTTGTACATCTTGACTGGGTCTTGTACATCTTGACTGGGTCTTGTACATCTTGACTGGGTCTTGAACTCTTGACTGGGTTGTGTACATCTTGACTGGGCCTTGTACATCTTGACTGGGCATTGTACATCTTGACTGGGCATTGTACATCTTGACTGGGTTGTGTACATCTTGACTGGGTTGTGTACATCTTGACTGGGTCTTGAACTCTTGACTGGGTTGTGTACATCTTGACTGGGCCTTGTACATCTTGACTGGGCATTGTACATCTTGACTGGGTCTTGTACATCTTGACTGGGTCTTGTACATCTTGACTGGGCCTTGAACTCTTGACTGGGTTGTGTACATCTTGACTGGGCCTTGTACATCTTGACTGGGTTGTGTACATCTTGACTGGGTCTTGTACATCTTGACTGGGCATTGTACATCTTGACTGGGTCTTGTACATCTTGACTGGGTCTTGTACATCTTGACTGGGTCTTGTACATCTTGACTGGGTCTTGTACATCTTGACTGGGCATTGTACATCTTGACTGGGCCTTGAACTCTTGACTGGGTCATGTACATCTTGACTGGGTCTTGAACTCTTGACTGGGTTGTGTACATCTTGACTGGGCCTTGTACATCTTGACTGGGTTGTGTACATCTTGACTGGGCCTTGTACATCTTGACTGGGCATTGTACATCTTGACTGGGTTGTGTACATCTTGACTGGGCCTTGAACTCTTGACTGGGTTGTGTACATCTTGACTTGGTCTTGTACATCTTGACTGGGTTGTGTACATCTTGTCTGGGTCTTGTACATCTTGACTGGGTCTTGTACATCTTGACTGGGTCTTGTACATCTTGTCTGGGTCTTGTACATCTTGACTGGGCCTTGAACTCTTGACTGGGTTGTGTACATCTTGACTGGGCCTTGTACATCTTGACTGGGTTGTGTACATCTTGACTGGGTCTTGTACATCTTGACTGGGCATTGTACATCTTGACTGGGTCTTGTACATCTTGACTGGGTCTTGTACATCTTGACTGGGTCTTGTACATCTTGACTGGGTCTTGTACATCTTGACTGGGCATTGTACATCTTGACTGGGCCTTGAACTCTTGACTGGGTCATGTACATCTTGACTGGGCCTTGAACTCTTGACTGGGTCGTGTATATCTTGACTGGGCCCTGTACATCTTGACCTAGCCCCGTACATCTTGACTGGCCCTGTATACCTTGACCTGGCCTGTACATCTTGACCTGGCCCTGTACATCTTGACTGGGCCCTGTACATCTAGACTGGCCCTGTATGTCTTGACTGGGCCCTGTACATCTTGACCTGGCCTTTATATCTTGACCTGGCCTGTATATCTTGACCTGGCCCTGTACATATTGACCTGGCCCTGTACATATTGACCTGGCCCTGTACATCTTGACTGGGCCCTGTACATCTTGACCTGGCCTTTATATCTTGACCTGGCCTGTACATCTTGACCTGGCCTGTACATCTTGACCTGGCCCTCTACATCTAGACTTGGCATGTACATCTAGACTTTGCATGTACATCTTGACCTGGCATGTATATCTTGACTGGGCCCTGTACATCTTGACCTGGCCTGTACATCTAGACTGGGCCCTGTACATCTTGACTGGGCCCTGTACATCTTGACTGGGCCCTGTACATCTTGACCTGGCCTTTATATCTTGACCTGGCCTGTACATCTTGACCTGGCCTGTACATCTTGACCTGGCCCTCTACATCTAGACTTGGCATGTACATCTAGACTTTGCATGTACATCTTGACCTGGCATGTATATCTTGACTGGGCCCTGTACTTCTAGACTGGCCCTGTACATCTAGACCTGGCCCTGTACATCTAGACCTGGCCCTGTACATCTAGACTGGGCCCTGTGCATCTAGACTGGGCCCTGTACATCTTGACCTGGCCTTTATATCTTGACCTGGTCCTGTACATCTTGACCTGGCCTGTATATCTTGACCTGCCTGTATATCTTGACCTGGCCTGTATATCTTGACCTGGCCTGTATATCTTGACCTGGCCCTGCATATCTTGACCTGGCATGTACATCTTGACCTGGTCTGTACATCTAGACTGGGCCCTGTACATCTTGACCTGGCCTATATATCTTGACATGCCCATGTATATCTTGACCTGGCCCTGTATATCTTGACCTGGCTCTGTATATCTTGACCTGGCCCTGTATATCTTGACCTGGCCCTGTATATCTTGACCTGGCCCTGTATATCTTGACTGGGTCGTGTGCATGTTGACTGGGTTGTGTGCATCTTGACCTGGCCTGTATATCTTGACTTAGTCCTGTACATCTTGACTGGGTTGTGTACATCTTGACTGGGTCATGTACATCTTGACTGGGCCTGTACATCTTGACCTGGTCTGTATATCTTGACCTGGCCCTGTGTATCTTGACCTGGCCTGTATATCTTGACCTGTAAAGTATATCTTGACATGGCCTGTATATCTTGACCTGTTCAGTATATCTTGGCCTGGCCTGTACATCTTGACCTGGCCTGTATATCTTGACCTGGCCTGTACATCTTGACCTGGCCTGTATATCTTGACCTGTTCAGTATATCTTGACCTGGCCTGTATATCTTGACCTGGCCTGTACATCTTGACCTGTTCAGTATATCTTGACCTGGCCTGTATATCTTGACCTGGCCTATATATCTTGACCCGTTCAGTATATCTTGACTTGGCCTGTACATCTTGACCCGACCTGAACATCTTGACCAGACCTTGTATATCTTGACTGGGCCCTGTATATCTTGACCCCCGGGAAGGTTAACCCGGTCAACAAATGCCCGCAGAAGTCGGATGTGTCGGCCTAACGGCGCAAGAACGCAGCTCTGCTGTAAACAGGCACAACGCAATCACATCCACACAAAAAAAACTCCGGATGGATGAAGAAGAAGAAGAAGTATATCTTGACCTGGCCCTGTATATCTTGACCTGGCCCTGTATATCTTGACTGGGCCCTGTATATCTTGACCTGGCCCTTTATATCTTGACCTGGCCCTGTACATCTTGACCTGGCCCTGTACATCTTGACCTGGCCTGTATATCTTGACCTGGCCCTGTACATCTTCACCTGGCCCTGTACATCTTCACCTGGCCCTGTATATCTTGACCTGGTCCTGTATATCTTGACCCGGCCTGTACATCTTGACCAGGGCCTGTATATCTTGACCAGGGCCTGTATATCTTGACCAGGGCCTGTACATCTTGACCTGGCCCTGTACATCTTGAATGGGTCGTGTATATCTTGACCTGGCCCTGTATATCTTGACCTGGCCTGTACATCTTGACCAGGGCCTGTACATCTTGAATGGGTCGTGTATATCTTGACCCGGCCTGTACATCTTGACCAGGGCCTGTATATCTTGACCTGGCCCTGTATATCTTAACCTGGCCTGTACATCTTGTCCAGGCCCTGTACATCTTGACCATATTTTCCACTGACTTAGGGTTACTGTGTTGGTTTCTAGGTTCTGTAAGTGATATTGTTTGTTGTGATGAGTACAACATTCTGTGATTTGCAAGTGGTTGTGACTGTGTTAGTGATTGTGAATGGTTGTGGCTGAGTGAATGGTTGTGGCTGAGTGAATGGTTGTGACTGTGAGTATCTGTACTGTGTGACGTGTGACAGGCAAGCAAGGCTAGCCACTGTCTACTTCACCAAGTCTAGTTAATGTACTGATATTGAACACTTGTACTTCCGTGTGTGTGTGTGGGGGGGCGGGGGAGGAATGAGGGCCATGGAGCGGAACATCCTGCTCTACAGCTGGAAGTTTCTTGCTACAAGAACCATGTCTAAACTCCTGATGGACCTTCTTCAGTTTTATTTTTGATGTTTTTGTATTGACATTATCCGCTTGTATATATAAGGATTAATATTTTATTTTTATCGTGTTAGTTTGTATATTTGTGAACAACAGACTATAAAAGGAAACAATTCAAATTGTGTGTTACATTCTTGTTTATATTTCAATTTGCAATGGAGCATAGACCGTCATCTAGCTCAGTCCCGATATGTAGTCAAGAACCGACATCACAGCACTAGGGACATTCCTATACATGCTCCATCCTCATTTTCAACAGCCAGCGAAGAGTCCCAATACTAGTGGTATCAGTTGCACTCTGATTATGTGTCCGTCTGGCCTTTCCTCAGAGTTCTGAGTGTCGGCCAGATCCTCTGTTCACTCCCTGCAGCACCATTCTCTCCAAGTCATGATGTATATCTGTTCTCCTGCACTAGACATGATTCCGAAGGGTTCTGATCGCGTCTGCCTTACCATGCACCAATACCCGAAAAATGGATGCAGACCCACTCAATCTGTCTGCCTTCTTGTTTCCCAAACCATCTTGACTTGATGTTTTTGTGGTCTGTTTGCGGTTGCCGATTCATAGTATAAGAAGATTAGCGGTACACGAGATAGAAGGTTGTGGACAGACATGATCACCAACGTCACACGACATGGACTATAAGAAGATTGGCAGTACACGAGACAGAAGGCTGTGGACAGACATGATGACGTCGCACGGTATGGACTATAAGAAGATTGGCAGTACACGAGACAGAAGGCCGTGGAAAGGCAGGATTACAAACGCAACACAGCATGGACTATAAGAAGAAGAATATACGTTAGCAACATATCATCTGAGTGTCATCATCATCGATTGGTCTATACAAATATGGTTCTGGCACCATGCGCCTTGTACTTTTCTACTTGTAATTTAGCAGCTGACAAATGGCCCCGCCCACATCTATAAATAAACCGAGGGGGGTGAAGAATGCGGTTTTAAATGTCTAGCGCCAACTAGGCCGTGAGCAGGTCTGGTCTAGGAATAGAAAGTTGGAATTGGAACTAACCACAGCAACGAATCAATACATCGATCAGTTGTGTTGATCTTTTCAGTCTCAGCGATTCATGGCACTCCATTAACACCTGGTGGAAATACAGAAGAATGTTGTTCAAGTTACGACTGGTTCCGTTGGTCACAAACACATGGTTCGTATAGGCGTGGCGTAGGTTTGTGACAAACATGTGTTTAGTTCACTTCACGGCAAGGTAGTGTTCATGTAGACGTGGCGTAGGTTTGTGACAAACATGTGGTTTAATTCACTGATGGGTGTGAATAGAAAATATAAACACCAACTGACGAAACAAACTAGCTGTGCGGTACGACAGCATTCTTCATCGGGTTATCGTGTTCAATAAGTAAAAGACACGAAACAATATAACTCATTCGTTCTGGTGTCATTCTTCAAGTTGGATGGATTACACGACAAAATATCAACCACCTCGGGTGTTCCTTGCTGGCCCTAGAGGTTGTTTGTAGCTTGTTTACTGTCTAGTTCAGTGGTTCTCCACCTTTTTTTACCCATGCCCCCCTTACCATATGTTCAGAACCTCATTCTCCCCCCCCCCCTTTCGAATTTCCTCCCTATAAATCCCCCACCCCACCCCCGGCCCTTACACAGTATACATAAAATGGAAGCTAAATTTAATAACACATACTAGAACAAGTCTAGACATCTACATTAAACGTGATTTGCGGGTCTACTTACGTTATAAAACGAATTTCATTAGGGCGAGAAGTACAGAACCGTAAAATTTAGAGGGACAGACAATATCAAGTAACTGGTTCTTGTATTAATGCGATCTTGAAATAATCTTAATTCCCCCCCCCCCCCCCCCCCACCTCCCCCGGAAACCCTAAAATTTCCCCATGGAAGGGGAGGGGAGAGAATTCCCCACCGGTTGAGAACCACTGGTCTAGTTGTTTACAAATTGTAGCTGACTTGTATTTAACTGTAAACATCGCTGTTATTATTATTATTATTATTATGACCTAACAATGTTGCTGCTTGTACATTATACTTATTTTACTTGACCTTGCTTGTATTTTTATTTGACATGTTATGCAACGCCCCCCCCCCCCCTCCTCTCCTCCTTTTTCCGTCTCACTTCTCTGTGAGTTCGTTTTCTCTTTTCTCTCGTAACGCATTTTCTATTTTCTCTGGCATTCTATTTTCTCTTGTCTCTGGTAGTGCGTATTGTCTTATTCTCTGTAAGTCCGTTTTCTCTTGGTCTCTGTGAGTCCATGGTCACTCTAACGTAGACCCGTGTGTGTAGATATGCTCCGGAATCGATTCGAGAGGTGGGTCTCTACTTCGGTCACACGCCAATAGATGTCGGCATCATTCCGGATCTCAACCGACCTGTACGTCAGTGGGTAGGATGTCATAGCTACACCTCGCTGGCTCCAGGGGTTCAAACCCAGCCAACCTTGCATGGCCCACACAAGGGTCTGGTGGTTCAGAACGCTGTTCCTAGCCGGGAGCTGAAAGGTACAACAAAGACAACCACAAGCACGAATAAGAGGATCGCCTTTTAGTTACGCAAGGATAATGACCTGTTTGTAAGTCAAGGATAATCGTCTGTTTGTAAGACGAGGATAATCGCCTGTTTGTAAGACGGGAATAATCGCCTGTTTGTAAGTTAAGGAGAATCGTCTGTTTATAAGACGAGGATAATCGCCTGTTTGTAAGTTAAGGATAATCGTCTGTTTGTAAGACGGGGATAATCGTCTGTTTGTAAACTGTCATTTACTGCCAATATAGTACTTTGCGGTGTATGGCAGGGGGATCTTGAGTCTGAGGAATTAAGGCCGCCTGGCTAGTGCAGTCGCCGCGAACTGTGCAGGTTAGGATTTTCTTTTTGCCCCCGACAGAAAAAAACTCCACACCTTACCGAGGATTCGAACCGGGGTCTCCCGAAGGAGAATCCGGCATCCTAGCCACTCGGCCAGCCGTTCCTCCTTTTGTAAGACAAGGATAATCGTCTGTTTGTAAGACAGGAATAATCGCCTGTTTTTAGGACAAAGATAATCGTATATTTGTGAGACGGCGATAATCGCCTGTTTGTAAGACGGGGATAATCGCCTGTTTGTAAGACAAGGATAATAGCCTGTTTGTAGGACAATGATAATTGCCTGTTTGTAGGACAAGGATAATCGCCTATTTGTAAGACAAGGGTTATCGGCTGTTTGTAAGACAAGTATAATCGCCTGTTTGTAAGACAGTGATAATCGGCTGTTTGTAAGACAAGGATAAGAGATTTGGGATTTGTTTGTACACGGAGGTATCTACTCGTGGGTAGAGGAACCTCGTAAAGTGAGGTGACCACACTTGTGCAACGACCTTTCACACATTGTCCGTTGTGTGGCCGGCCAACAGGCGACGGATAAACTTTACTGTCAACAACGAACGGATTGAACCGGGTACACCCAAATCGGAGTACGATAAACACCTAACCACAGGACTTACTCATGTTTTCAGGAAACCCCACGGAGTCCTATTGGTAACTGATGGATCAGATTCGTCCTCAACAACATCGGATCTAGGAGTATACACAACAGACGCCTCACATCATCGAATCTCTTTATCGTCGCTATCCACAACAAACACCCACCATTATCATCCACAACGAGGCTGGTTAATCGTCGCCTGCACTGGACCACTCATCTCACATCATGGGTTATACGTCAGCCTGTAATCTTTAATTATTCATCTACGTCGTTGGAATCACTTCGTTTGGGATCTACATTGATTATATTATTCCGGTATTTAGCCACAGTATTAGCCATTCCTGTATTTAGCCACAGTATTAGCCATTCCGGTATTTAACCATAGTATTAGCCATTTCTATATTTAGTCTGAGTATGGCCATTCCGGTATTTAGCTACAGTATTAGCCATTTCAGTATTTAGCCACAGTATAGCCATTCTGGTAGTTAGCCACAATATAGTCATTCCGGTATTTAGCTAAAGTATTCGCCATTTTAGTAATTAGCCACAATATATCAATTTCAGCTTTTAGCCACAATATAGCCATTCTGGTATAGTTAGTTTAGTTTATGGATCAACATCACGGCACACGGGTGTAACCCATAAGTGCTCTGTTCTCCTAACTCAAACCTGAGTCTGGAGAAACTCAACTCAGTGCACGAACTCCGTAGCACCGGCGAGGATCCTGAAATACTTTAGGTAGATTTTTAACTCGAAATTTTGCCCGGCCAGCGCCGGTAGGCTACTCTTTTTCGATTTCCACATGCCAAGGGATTTTTTATAGTCTTTCCAGTATTTAGCCACAAGATAATCTTTCCGGTATTTAAACACAGTATAGCTCGGTTAATATAACCTCTTGTTCTGGGATAATTATAATAAGTAAAGGGACTCCTTTTACATGTCTATATTTAGGCTTATGGTCATAGATCTAATACACAATGGTCAGTACCACACAGGCCACCTTCATTTCCACGGTGCCCATTTAAGGCTAGGTCGATGTTAAAAATCCGCCTAAGAGCGAATTCTAAGTCCGACAGGCAAACATATATATATATATATATATATATATATATATATATATATATATATATATATATATATATATATATATATACTGTACACGTATATAGGGTATATTGTTAATGACTAGGGGTGAATACAAAACTTGGAACGGCAATATTTTCAAAAACTCTACAGTCATTAAAAATACACCCTATAGATCCAAACATCACAATAGACAGTATATTATAACTGCATTTCTGGTGAAAATGTATATAATTCACTAACTTGGGTAACTATGCTGATATGAACACAAGTATATACAATTATAAAAGAGAATTAACTGACCACGTATAAAAAGTACTACATTATTTTACCAAATATAAAACATGTCTACATTAGTTAACCAACTATATAAATTTACTAGCCCAGTTTTCGCCGGCTTCCTGGCCTAGAGGTTAGCAACTTTTCTCCGTAATCACGTATACTCTCGTAAGTAACGTGACGACGGTGAGAATCAGCAGTGGTTCGAATCGCGTCGGTAACTTACGGGGTATGTAAGCTGGCCGCTCAGAAAGCAATGGCAAACTACGGAGCGTAATCTTGCCAAAAAATCAACAATCAGCTGAAAGATGCTGATGTTGACAGCGATGTCCTGTAAAGGATATGCAAACATTTTTCAAGCCCAGTTTTCACCGTCTATGTGACGAAGGCAATTCGTAATCCCGCGTACACGTTCAAAACACAATTGCGGGCGATTTGGAAGCGGACCATCTTGCGTTGGTATTCCATACAATGGTTTGAGTGTCGGTCGTTCAGTAAGCAATGGCTAACTACTGAACGTAACTTGCTCAAGAATCACAAACAGCCAACAGATATTGGTTGATCTTGTTCTGTTCTAGTTATATGTCTGAACCATTTAACTCTCTGATCATCCATAAAGTCAGCAATTGGTGTTATCCCAACATTTGTTTTTAGTTTCTCATTTGTCTCTCTATCTCTTCTTGGTATATTCCAGCTGCGTTTCTTGTGCATCTCATCTCACACGATGTGATTTTACACCCGTGTATCTCTAGGACTATCCATCCCTGGCACTGACAACACAACGTTGGAACGAAAACGCTTCTATCAGCTTCTTTTTCGTATGCATGTTGATTTACTACCACTTAAAATATCAACAGAGTTTTGAAAACCATGGAAACAGTTGACACGTAAAACTTACAACATCAATAAATGTTAAAACCATGGAAATAGTTACCATGGAATAATTACAACATCAATATAGATTTGAAAACCATGGAAATAGTTGACACGTAAACCTCAGAATATAAATATGATTTTGAAGATCATGGAACGTAATCATTGATGGTAAATTAAAAATTCAGACAACTACTGAAAGAACCCATGCTACCTTACGAGTCAAAATACGAAAATCATAATTTAGTGTCTTTGTAGTTGAAATGTACCGAATAAATTAAATATTTTAAATTCCTTTCACATTTACAATATACTTGTTTGTGATGCCCGTTACTAAATATACACCTTTTGCTGTTGCCCTCCCCCGCGCGCGAACACACACATACCCACAAACACACACAAATAACTATAGGCATAATTCCTTATCTATATCTATAAAAGAGACTGTATGTTTGTGGGTTTGTGGATTTGGATGCGTTCGATAACGGTACATCCGATTGAGATGAAATTTTCTACACGTCTTCCTTTCATTCCTGTGCAACAGACTATAATAATTTCTGAATGTAAAATCTTCGACTTATTTAAAAACATTTACTTTTCCATTTTCATTATATAATGTCTATATAGCAGGGGCACTTCACTCTAGAAATGTTATTTCAAGGGGCATAACTTTTAATAACATTTCTAAATACTTTATAGTCATATTGTTGGACTTTCCTGCACTATTATTACACTCTTTGTCTATAGTTATTTTTAGGCATATGAGTTATATTAAATAATGATATAACCTTTAAAGTATTTTTACAGTTGGCATAAAAATAATGCATTATGCATAACATTTTAACCCATCTTTTTCTACAGTTTTCATTGAATGGTGTGTGGAAGGACATTCTTTTAAGTTACTGTGCGCCAAAAGCTGGGCGAAACCACGCCGGTCAGACAGATAGACAGACAGACAGTCGGGAACGGGAGAGCTTATATGACTACTTCTATGAATTAAATTAGTTGCTCCCCACCAGGGACTGGGTGAAGCCGGGCCGGGACAGACAGACATACAGACAGTCGGGAACGGGAGAGCTTATATGACTACGTATATGAATTAAATTAGATGCTCCCCACCAGGGACTGGGTGAAGCCGGGCCGGGACAGACAGACAAACAGATAGTCGGGAACGGGAGAAGCTTATATGACTACGTATATGAATTAAATTAGATGCTCCCCACCAGGGACTGGGTGAAGCCGGGCCCGGTCAGATAGACAGACAGATAGTCGGGAACGGGAGAGCTTATATGACTACTTATATGAATTAAATGAGATGCTCCCCACCAGGGACTGGGTGAAGCCGGGCCGGGTCAGCCAGCCAGACAGACAAACAAGCAGACAGACTGACTGATAGATAGATAGATCCCCTCCAGGGCCTGGGCGAAGCCGGGCCGGGTCAGCTAGTATTAAATAATTCGTAGCTGGACTACATGTATTGGGATATCCATTATTATAGTAACAGCAAAAGTAAAGGACATTTTCCAGGTTAATTTGGTGTATAGGATATTCGGTACAATCACCACTCAATAGATGTGGACAATATCAAACCGGCAGACGTTACCACCCATAACTTTCCCAGAAACCCACTTTCGTGTAGTTCAGGTCAATTTAAAAAATAAAAAATAATTCGCGCCTCGACGGAGATCGAACACATATTTGCTGTACCTTGACTCCCCTAATTATAGTTATTATATCGTTATTAATACACGTGTGTGAAGATTCGTGGAATAGAATAACAAATCCCCTCTGCTGTGTGTCCACCGTGACGAGGTAGAGGGGCTTGTGCGTCCCAATGACCCCAAGAGCTATGCCGACGGTAGCACAGCTACTGGTAGGGCCACCCATGTCGGACAGGTCAAGGGAGAGGGACCAGACAAAGAGACACACAAACCTGCTGCCTTGTAGGTAGACTGGGGACAGTCAAAGGCTAGGGAAAGCATCCCGAATAAATGCTTGTCGAAATCGGATGTACTGAGCCACAGGCTTGACAAAGCAGTGCAACGTAAAACCTGCTGCCTTGTAGGTAGACTGGGGACAGTCAAAGGCTAGGGAAAGCATCCCGAATAAATGCTTGTCGAAATCGGATGTACTGAGCCACAGGCTTGACAAAGCAGTGCAACGTAAAACCTGCTGCCTTGTAGGTAGACTGGGGACAGTCAAAGGCTAGGGAAAGCATCCCGAATAAATGCTTGTCGAAATCGGATGTACTGAGCCACAGGCTTGACAAAGCAGTGCAACGTAACTTAATTCATGATGTCACAAATCAAAATTAATCGTTATGGTGCTAATCCCGTGAAGTCCCATCAGGCGGCGATAGTGCCGGGCCCCCTGCCTCGAGGGGGTCCACCCATGACTACTGGTGGTCACCTTCCCCTGTGCTGTGGAGTCAAGGCACAGAGGAGTAGGTTAAGAGCTATTGACCAAATACCCCGGACACTCAACATACTACAGTGGAATGCCGAAGGAGTTTACAAGAAGAAAGACTCCCTAACACAGCGTCTTCATAAAGATAGAATAGATGTGGCATGCATTCAAGAGACACACCTCAACGCCAATCACAAATTCTCAGTCAGAGGATATCAGGCCACACGTTTCGACCGCGAAGGACACAAAGGAGGAGTTCTAATACTTACACGAAATACAATACCTTGCAGCGAAGTATCTGTGATCTCTGACAACCAAACGGAAATTATAGGTGTTGATATAATGATAAAGGACGTGAAAATAAGAATCTACAATCTTTATAGCCCAGCAGATAAGGACCTTACACTCTCAAACATGAAAATAACTGACACAAACTGCATTATTGTCGGAGACTTTAATAGCCGTTCAGAAAGATGGGGATACCCAGATACTGACAAAAGAGGAGATGAATTGGAGGACTGGGAAATAGACTCAAATCTCCATCTACTCAACACAACGGATGACACACCGAGCTTCTACTCCAGAAGATGGCTTACCACTTCTACTCCAGACTTAGCTTTCTGCACAGGAGACATCCTCCACAAAATCGATCGCCATGTGCTGAACCAATTAGCAGGTAGTGACCACAGACCAATCAAGCTTGTAATGAATATGGAGTATGTTCCACAGGAGCAAAAGCCCTTGCCCCGCTGGAATTACAAACGAGCAGATTGGGACAGATTTGCCATACTAACAGACAAATATTGTGAAAACATAAATACACGATATGGCAACATAAAGCAAATGGTGGAAAGTCTAAACAGAGCGATAATACAGGCAGCCACTGAGTCCATTCCAAGAGGAGCGAGGAAAAATTACAAACCATACTGGACTGAAGAACTACAAAGTTTGGAGGACAAAGTTGAAGATGCCAGGAAGACAGCAGAGAGAGAACAAACAATTGAAGCGAATATCTCTCTCAAAGCCATCTCAGCAAAATATAAAAGAACAGTAAATCAAACAACAAGAGATTGTTGGAGGGAAAAAACAGAAAACCTGAATTTTGACAGGGATGGAAACAAACTATGGAAACTAGTGAAAGCCATGAACAATGAAGGACCTAGCAACAAACAAATAACAATTAAACAAGGAAATGCCTTGCTTACAGGAAAAAAGGCTGCAAATGCACTAATGGAACACTATGCAAATGCAAACCACATTGATATTACAACCGAACAGAAGAAAGCAATCAAAGACAAACAGATACATCATACAAATACAGAGACAGCAGCAGAATATATGATGGCAAATCTAACAATGGAAGAAATGGAACAGGCAATGAATACCCTAAAAAAGAAGAAATCACCAGGAAAGGATGGAATCACAAATGAAATGCTAATAGGACTAGGCACTAAGGCAAAAAAGAAACTACTAGCAGTCCTAAATTACAGCTGGAAGAGGGGAATAGTCCCACAGGCATGGAAGGAAGCTATACTAATACCAATCCCAAAGAAAGGAAAAGACCTGGAAGAACCAAATGGCTATCGACCTATCAGTCTACTTAGCTGTGTAGGAAAATTAATGGAACGCATTATCAATGGCAGGCTAACATGGCATCTGGAAGAAAACAAACTCTTAACACCACACCAAGCAGGATTCAGAAAGTACAGATCCACTGAAGATCAAATAACCTATATAGCTCAGGAAATAGAGGATGCCTTCCAAGAGAAAAAGCACACACTAGCAGTCTGGATAGATTTAGAAAAAGCATTTGATAAAGTATGGAAGGAAGGACTGAAAGTAAAACTGCAAAAAATGCATGTTTGTGGGAAAATGTACAAATGGATCAGCCACTACCTTGAGAACAGAACTGCCAGGACAAAAGTACAAGGACAAACCAGCAAAATGATGCTGTTGGAGCAAGGTGTCCCCCAAGGAGGAGTTCTTTCACCAACATTATTCCTAGCATATATAAACGACATCACAGAAAATTTTCCAGCCAGAGTACACACATCATCCTTTGCAGATGACCTAGCCATATGGACATCTGAAGAATATATTAGTACAGCTAACAGCAGAATACAGCAAGCCTTATTAGCACTAGAGGACTGGTCAAAATCATGGCTAGTGAAGATAAGTGAGGAGAAAACAACATGCACAGTGTTCTCCCTCTCAAATAAAACTCAACAACCTAAGCTGGTATTGAATGGAAAAATATTGCGCCATGAAGAAAATCCAAACTATCTCGGAGTCACCTTTGATCGTCGCCTGACATGGAAAACACAGGTTGAGAAAAATCGAACAAGAGCAAGGCAAAGAATGGCAATCATGAAAAAGCTTGCTGGTACAACGTGGGGAGCAGATGAGAAAGTTCTCAAGAAGTTATATACTGGACGGGTGAGGCCAGTACTGGAATATGGCATTGCAGCTTGGGCAACAGCAGCTAAGTCAAACTTTAACAAAATAAGTAGAGTCCAAAATCAAGGAATGCGAATCATAACTGGAAGCCTGAAGACAACGCCTATTAATGAACTTGAAAAGATCACTTGTTTACAACCAATGCAGGATAGAAGAGATAGCAGAGCCCAGCAACAAGCAGAAAAATTTAGAAGATTGACAGACCACCCTATGTATAAAAGGTTTAGTGGTTTTGGAAAGGGACGACTGAAGCGTAGCAACTTTGTAGAAACTGCAAAACGAAAGATTAGGGCAGATCCCATACTTAACATATCAACAGTCAAACCTATTTACAATGCAGACAAGTTCCCAGCTTGGAGACAGCAGCAACTGCCTGAGATGATAGAAAACATTCCTGGTATTGAGAAAAAGAACACTCAGCATGAAACCGAAAGAAGAGATATAACCCTAAACTACATAAAAGAACAATTACCCAAGCAGCAATTGGACCCATGCATATACAGATGGATCAGCCAAAAATTCAATAGAGAATGGAGGAGGAGGAATTCTCCTAAATTTAAAAAATGGAGTGAAAAAAAACACATTCAGTGGCAACTGGAAAGTTTTCAAGTAACTTCAAAGCGGAGGTAGAGGCTCTGAAAACTGCAGCAGAAATGCTCTTGATGGAGGAAAATAAAGAGACACAAATAGCTATCTTCACAGATGCAAAGTCAGCTGTCTCAATACTGAAGAGCAATAACAGCACAGAAATAGCTGACCTAAGAGCAGCACTCCATGGTCTATGCCAGAAATCCAAAAAAGTTGTAATACAGTGGATCCCATCACATTGCAGTATACCTGGAAATGAAGAGGCTGACAGACTGGCAAAAGAGGGCGGACGACTACCACAGCCTGACATAGACATAACCTATAATGAGGCAAAGAGGTTGATAAAAAGCACCTATAGAACCAAATGGGAATCAGAGCATCCAGGCCACCAGAAGGATGATGCATATTACAAACTCGACAGAAGAGAACAAGTAGCAATCTTCAGACTCCGCACAGGACATAACAGGCTGAAATACCACTTGTTCAATAAACTAAAGATAGGAGATACCGATGAATGTAATTGTCGAACTGGAAAAATGACAGCAAAACATTTGCTTCAGGATTGCCCAATATATGCAGAACAGAGAAAGATATTTTGGCCCACACCTGCTTCATTTGAGGACAAGCTCTATGGAGATATCAACAAGCTCAAGTTGACCGTAGCTTACTTTAACTACATACAGGTTGACATTTAAAGGTGTATGAAGAAGTATTCAGACTGCCACACTTCATACCACAGGTATGTCGGTTACAAAAGCCTCCCAGAGGCATGAAATGGAATATTGCTTGGATAGGCAGATCCATTACGTGGAAAGTCCGAATCAAAAGCTCACTGTGTGGGCTTTCAAAAAAGGTGGAAAAAGTGTCCTAGTGGCACGAAATGGAATATTGCTCGGATAGCAAATCCATTGTGCGGAAAGTCCGAATCGAAAGCTCACTGTGTGGATGTCATCTGCACACTGCATTCTTCTGGTTTCCGGAAGAACAGCCTATGGTGAACGGAAGGCCCAATATACGGAAGTGAGGCTAAGCAGCCATGTGCAGGACGTGACGATTCCTTGGGTGAGCCCAGTACCAGAGCGCTGTGTGTTGGCTCTGCAAGTATGGAAGCCTCCTTGGATGGCGGGGAATGCCCATGGTCTGCCCCTGCCTTCCCTTGAGGGCTGACCAGGATGTCTTTGGCTGTTCTATATGGGCCAGCTAGGATGGGAGATAACACCACAACAGTGAGAGTCAAACGTCCTAAGAAACCCCCGGGAAGGTTAACCCGGTCAACAAATGCCCGCAGAAGTCGGATGTGTCGGCCTAACGGCGCAAGAACGCAGCTCTGCTGTAAACAGGCACAACGCAATCACATCCGAAAAAAAACTCCGGATGAACGAAGAAGAAGAAGAAGAAGAAGACAAGGATAATCGCCTGTTTGTAGGACAAGGATAATCGCCTATTTGTAAGACAAGGATAATCACCTATTTGTAAGATAAGAATAATCGTCTTTTTGTAAGACAGTGATAATCGTCTGTTTGTAAGACGCGGATAATCACTTGTTTGTATGACAAAGATAATCGCATGTTTGTGAGACAAGGATAATCGCCTGTTTGTAACGCAAAGATAATCGTCTGTCTGTAATATGGAGATAATTCCCTGTTTGTAAGACAAGGATAATTGCCTGTTGCTAAGAGAAGGATAGTCACCTGTTGCTAAAACACGGATAACCCCCTGTTACTAAAACAAGGATAATTGCCTGCTGCTAAAACAAGGATAGTTGCTTCTTACTAAGACAAGAAACCATAGAGTGGATAAAATAAAATTAATTGATTGAAGCCATGGTGCCATGGTTGCGGACTAAAATAGAATGTGAGATCGTGTCTTTCATGCGTGTACATTTCCAGGTGAGTACTGTCAGGCAGCAGGCATGTCAGTGAGAGCGTGACTTGTGTAGGCAGCGCGTGCAGACACTCACGCTGTGTTTCACACACAAGAGGAACATCGAACAACAAACACTCACTTCCCTCCTGCCCAGGCTCATGTGGTGTCCGGGCCGTACTTCATTGTACCGCTGCCTCCGTGCTGTGTTACCCCGCATGGTGTTTGTTGTTCTTCTTCTTGTTTCCTCCATCTTGTAGTTGTCTGTTTCAATCGAGCCGATCCAACGGTGAGTAAATTAGTTCACTCGTTGAATTTATTTATATTTATGTTTGACGCTTAAACTTCTGTATATATCTTCTTGTTCCTTATTTTCTTCCTCGTTATGTATTTATTCGTTCTTTTGTTTTCTTTCTTGCATTCTTTTTTTCAAAGTTTTAACGTTTTTGCCGCCTTATTTCTTTCTTTCTTTCTTTCTTTCTTTCTTTCTTTCTTTCTTTCTTTCTTTCTTTCTTTCTTGATTTGCTGTTGCTACAACAAGGATACATCTATGTTGCTAAGACCAGGACAAGCGCTTGTTGCTGCTGCCTGTCGATCTACAGAATGTCCTTCTATAGCTCTGTTTGTGTTTAGCACTGTGTGTGTGTGTGTGTGTGTGTCCTGCAAGTAATGTATTTAGCACTGTGTGTGTGCTTATGTGTATATCCTACAATTAGTGTGTTTAGCACTGGGTGTGTATATCCTACAATTAGTGTGTTTAGCACTGTGTGTGTGTGTCCTGCAAGTAGTGTGTTTAGCACTGTGTGTGTGTGTCCTGCAAGTAGTGTGTTTAGCACTGTGTGTGTGTGTCCTGCAAGTAGTGTGTTTAGCACTGTGTGTGTGTGTTCTGCAAGTAGTGTGTTTAGCACTGTGTGTGTATGTCCTACAATTAGTGTGTTTAGCACTGTGTGTGTGTGTGTATGTCCTACAATTATTGTGTTTAGCACTCTGTGTGTATGTCCTACAATTATTGTGTTTAGCACTGTGTGTGTATGTCCTACAATTATTGTGTTTAGCACTGTGTGTGTGTATGTCCTACAATTATTGTGTTTAGCACTGTGTGTGTGTTTATGTGTATGTCCTACAATTATTGTGTTTAGCACTGTGTGTGTGTTTATGTGTATGTCCTACAATTATTGTATTTAGCACTGTGTGTGTATGTCCTACATTATTGTATTTACACTGTG
>JACEFZ010028342.1:0-105000 GCA_014155875.1 Cepaea nemoralis
CGGGGGCCCCCTTTACCTTGCAACACCGAATATTGATCGGCAGTAAATCAGCTACTAGTTTGGCTGTGGAATTAAGTTCTCGAGCTGTGGTTGCCATGTCTGTCTGACCTGTGTTAGTGTCAACACTTCTTGTTGTGCCTGGTGTAGCTTGGCGCTGATGCTACTGTTCATGTTTGACTTTCTTTATCTCTCGTTTAACTCACATTGTTATGTTTCTCCGTGCTTTCGAGCCGGAGGTACTGTTTCCAGTGGATTCTATTGGGGGGGGGGGGGGGGGGGGGGGCGATGTCATCGATCTTATTGCGTCGATCTGGACTTCTGCTTGTGCAGCCTTTGTTTAACTATATATATATATATATCAACCTACCATGAAGAAAAGTACCATCTTCACGGAGACCGTATTGCATAAGTCTCCTTCCCTTCTGCAAGCTTACAAAGCAGCGAGGTGTGCAATAATTGGTGCTGGAACGTCACATCTACTGAGAGGAATACTAGGATATAACCGGACCATGATTCAGCGCGACAGATAGGACTGGATGGAACGATTACATATGATCTATATTTCGTTTCACACGGACTATCTTTACTTCCCCCATAATCTCTGGTGTCTTATTTTAAAGGCCGGGTCGAAACATAACTGTTTGAAAACATTTATGTTTGAAACAAAATCTGCCTTCATTAGCGGTTGAAGCCTATTTCAGTAAACATCCTTCATTACATATTTTAGTCAAGTTCCTACATTTCTCAAGCAGGAAATAAAGCTGCCATTTATTGTGTAAACAGAAGCCATTATTCCTGGTTTAAAACCCCCAAGTTTACCTTTTGCCTGTGCCATTTGTAAACGCGAGGTGCTATGTATTGTATAAGAGTGTCATTATTCTTTAGACATCTTCATGCTGCTCAACTTCCTACACCATTGTTTATTACGTGCAGTTAGTGACCGATGTACAGCACCATATGCCACAGAGTGCAAGATGAAGTTGTCTTCACAACTTTATAAAACGTATACATGGACAAAAGTGACTTCTTTCGTTCTTCTTGTTCTTCTGTTGTTGATTTTTTAAATCCCCGCTAGGACCTAGTCCTTTAACCAACTCACATCCTATCTTTTACTGTCTCCTGCAGTTTTGCCCGTGTTTGTCCCATATACTTCACCTTTTTTTTTTTTTTTTACATCGCTCACATTGAACTCAATCGTAGTCCATATATGTACTACTACTTAAATGCACTGAATTGATTTTTGCGTGTGGATTAACTTTCCTTATTACCAGTGTCCCTTGCCATGAGGCGGACCCACTTCGAATTCTGAGATGTATAACTATCCCCATTCTTCACTTCTGTCTGTAATTCCCTTCTCTGTGTGTTGGTAGGTCTCCCACTTTTTCGTTCGCCATGTGGGTTTCATTGTATAGTTATACTATCCTGATGTTTTGTAAATGTATGTCCATTCCAGGTACAGTGTGGTTTCTTCAGCCGCTGATTCTCTGACATTTGTTCAGTTCTCTACATAAACTCACATTGGAAGTTCTATCACTCCATGTTAGCTCCACTAGTCTACACAGCAACCACTTACTGATTGTGTTTAGTGTATTCGAATATGTGTAGTGTTTTTGAACTTTGTTTCGTCATACCCCAAGCCATTGAACCATGTATTAGTACTGATGTAAGAGTGGGTTTAAACATACACAGTTAAAAGTGACTGCAACTTGGCACAGTAAAAACCTAATGAAGAGTAGCCAGTTGTCCTTATTAATGTTAGCTTGATCAATTATTAACTTGTTACTGTTTGCGACCGAATTTTAGTTTAGGTATTGAAAAATGACGTCACAATATGGACACCATTCACAATACCATGCCTACCAGGTGGACTTGCTATGACAAGAAAGTGTTTTCTCTTCTCTCCCTCTCACTTCTCTCATCTCCTCTCTCTTTCTCTCTTCCCAATCCTCTCCTCCCCTCCCCCTCTTCCCCTCTCTCTCTCTATCGCTCTCTCTCACACACATCTTTTCTCTTATCTCTCTTCCATCTCTCTCTGTTCTTCTCTCAGACGTAATGTCTTACTTGCTCTATACTTCTTTCTCGTCTCTATTTTATCCTTCCTCAATCGACTGATTGTATAACTCATAAATCAAACTAGAGGATCAACTTCATTGCACCGGTTTTTATCCCACACGGCTTGATCTCTTTCCCCAGATCAGCCTACCCAAAATGTTGCAGTAAACTCGACACTAGCTCCAACAACGACCTTCGAATTTCTCTGTGCACTCGTGAACAGAATGACGAAGTACAAAAACGAACCTGCTACCTTCACAGCGGAACGCAGGAGGCTAGTCCACTTTGCCACGCCCCCCCCCTCCCTCCCCGGTAGGAATTTGGAACGCCTGGGCTTAAAGGCTGCAACTAGCTCTAGATCTGCTGCCACACAATGTACACATTCAGATAGTTATTACACTTCCTATGATACAAATCCACTATCTTATCAGGGATTAGAATCCCCGTATCTTGATTGACAAACCTGTATCCTAACTACTAGACCACAAGCTCTTCAATCATACATTATCACAATATCACTCTCTCACCACGACGCTTGTTCTCTCCCCCCCCCCCCCCCTTTGTGTGTGTGTGTGTATGCATTGCCTAAGTGCCATAATTTCCTCGAAGTATTATTTATCATGGTTTTACAACCACGCCTGCTTTACAAGCTTATCAATACTAAACAACAGCGTATCATAAACGTGATGACTCCAGCCAGTAAAACATTACATCCCCGTCAAAACTATAATAACCAGAGAGCTGGTTTAGGCCAGAGCCGTGCAAGACTCATCAGCTGGGCAATTATAAATTGCTTGAAATATACGGCTCATACACGGCTGGCAGTCATGTCTGATTGAATCTTTCATAAATTATGAGAGCAATTAACACACCTTTCGAATGTCCCTTAATTAAACTTGGGTAATTATATCAGGAAATCAATATACGGCTCTAACCTCATTCTCCACTGTAGCACACTTTTGAAACGGGCTTTCAAAATTAGTGATTAATGATAGAAGACTAATTAACTAAGTGAACACGCGCATATACGTGCACACACACACACGCACGCACATAGACACATGCATATATAGACACATGTATACACAGGCGCAGATACGAAATTTGACTTCACAAAAGTTTTCGTAAAATGTAAAAGAACACTTCGAAAATGTAACAATTGCGAATTGAATATGGGATATGGAATATATCAAACATGTGAAGTGTTGAATGAGAAACTGAAACTATAACAAATGTGAAGTGATATAGGTTACACGGAAAATATAACAACGTTGAAGTGGTATTGGAGACATGGAACATACAGCATCTGGGAAGTGATATAAGATACATGGGACATACAACTGTGAAGTGCTGTATGATACATGAAACATGAGACAACTGTGAAGTGATATATGGTACATGGAACATATAACAACTGTGAAGTGATACATGGAACATATAACAACTGTGAAGTGATATATGATACATGAAGTATAACAACTGTGAAATGATACATGGAACATATAACAACTGTGAAGTGATGTATGATGCATCTGACATATAACAACTGTGAAGTGATAAATGATACATGGAACATAACTGTGAAGTGATATATTATACATGGGACATAACAACTGTGAAGTGATATATGATACATCTAGCATAATAACTGGTGAATGATATATGATACATGGAACATATAACAGCGTTAGAGCGTCGTTTCTTCACCACCCGATTCACCGACATTCGTCTAGTTCTCTACATGAACGCACATTGAAAGTTGTGTCACGCCAGTTTAGCTGTTCACATGTAAGGCTGTGCGTGCTAGAACCACACTTAAGTCCAAACACTTCTTATAGCCCAACCATGTGGCGTAGGTTATCATGTCTGCCCACATCTTTCTATCTCAGTGGTTCTCAACCTTTTTTGGCCCGTACCCCCCTTCACCATATTTTCAGAACGTCATTCCCCCCCTTTCGCATTTCCTACCTAAAAATCTCTCCCCCGCCCCTACACAGTATACATAATATTGGAAGCTAAATTTAATAGCACATACTAAAACAAGTCTAGACGTCCACATAAAACATGATTTGTGGGTCTACTTACTTTATAAATTGAATTTTAGAAGGGTGAGACGGACAGAACCGTACAGTATCAAGGGAAAAACAATATCAAGTAATCGGTTCTTGTATTAACGCGATCTTAAAATAATGTTAATTCCCCCCCCCCCCCCGTAAACCCTAAAATTTCTCCCTGGGGAAGGGGAGAGGGGATTCCCCACCGGTTGAGAACCACTGTTCTATCTTGTGTACTACCAGTCATTTCAGATACTGATGTTCTCCGCATGATTTGACGTCAAGCTGTCCAACATCTTCTCACTTTGTCTCTCCCTGCTTCTCTTCCCCTCTAGCTTTCCCGGTGGTGACGACATACTTCAAATCCAAGGTCAAGGATAATTAAATACGTTGTTTAGTATTAGTATGGTATTGTGTCTGCAACCGGAAATCGTTTGTACACAGTCTTCAGAATGTCTACCCTGCCCATCGTGAGTGTTTCTGCAGATGGCGCTCTTTAAGTCCGCAGATCCGCTGGCTACTGACATATTACAACAGGGAAACATGTGGTCAGATTGTTTTGTTGAGTCGCCCAGTACACGAACATATGGGGTCGACACTTGTATTACTAATGACTCATCTCATCTCATCTCATAATGTTCCTCTTGTACCTTGCGGTGTCGAGGTGAAGTATAAACTTCGTGAGAGTGCCCGGTTATGGGCTTCGTATATCGACATTCCCATGGATTCTGCTATTCCCTCCGTCCAAAGTTTACGTGGTCGGCCTCTTCCTCTGTTTCCATCTGGTCTGTACATCATTACTAATGTCATCGGGTCGAAACCCGAAAACCAGACTGAAGAATCGCACCAGGCTGTCAGACATGTATCTGACCCAGCTGAGCGTTGGGAAAACATGGTGATGAAGACATGAATTGGTCACGTCACCTCGTAATGCAGAGGGTGACAATGGAAGGAATAGAGAATGATGAACATTGATAGAAGGGACGAGTATAGAAGAGAGAAAAGAACGAGATAAAGAGAGATAAGAAGTGGTGGAGAGGCAATAGTTAAGAGAGAGAGAGAGAGAGAGAGAGAGAGAGAGAGAGAGTATGTGTATGTGTGATAGCAGACACGAAAGAGTTAGAAGAAAGTAATATTAATAATTACACGAAGAGATAAACCGCAGAGAGAGAGAGAGAGAGAGAGAGAGGAGAGAGAGAGAGAGAGAGAGAGAGAGAGAGAGAGAGAGAGAGAGAGAGAGAGAGAGAGAGAGAGAGATGGAGAATGAAAGCAGGTACTGATGGAGAGTGCATGAAAGAAAAGAGAACAGTGACCAGAAAGAAAGATACAGAGACAGACATACATACAGATGGTATGATAGAGTGACAAGAAGGAGATAGAAGAGAATAATATAAAGGTTTGAATAAGCGAAAGATCGCACAGAGGCATAAAGGGTGAAAGCAGGCATTGACGGAGGGACAGTGAAAGAGAAGAGAGCAATAGACACGAAAGACAGATAGGAGAGAGAGAGAGACAGACAGACAGACAGACAGACATTTTTTGTTGTTGCATATCCCTTACAGGACGTTGCAGTCAACATAAGCATTTTTCAACTGCTGTTGATGTACTAGACAAGATTACGCTCAGTAGTTTGCCATTGCTTTCTGGGCAACCGGCTCACATACCCCGTAAGTTACCAAAGCGGCGAGAACCGCTACCGGATTCTCGCGCAGGTTACGTTACTCACGAGAATATACGGGATAACGGATAAAAACGTTAACTCCTAGATCAGGGAGGGCGGCAGACAGACATAGAGATACTAATAACGGGAGATTTCGAGAGGCACCCTAAGTTTATGCGCCTCATCCCCCACCCCCTCAGAACATGCCTGTAGCTGGTACATCTCCCCCCCCCCCCTCTCACATAGCCTTTGCCCCAGGTTGCTCGACGATGACAACGATGTGGCCGTGTCTTTGATTTACGACAATTAATTTATCCGCCGGCAGGATAGTTAATGCAATGGCTTCTTACACACCTGCGCAATGACAATGTTAATTATTCTCCCGGACAGAACTTATGTTTTACTCTACTTGGAAAACATGCGACGTTCCGCCGAGCCGGCCGTCGTGTTCTAAGGCAGGCAGGTCATATTCATATAGTGTGCTAGGGGATCCGACCCATCGAAAAATGAACGTCTGTCTGCCCCTCTGTCTGTCCCGTCCGTCCGTCCGGCCGTCCCTCTGTCTGTCCCTGTGTCTGTCCCGTCCCGTCCGTGCGTCTAATCATCCACCCATCCGTCTGTCCGTCTAATCATCCGTTAATTTATCCATGTTTTTGTATGTATGTATGCTTGTGAGTCTACTCATATGTTTGTCTGCCTTCTATCTGATTGCCTGTAACCATATCTCTCTGCCTTCACGCCATCAACTTCCGAATAAACCCCAGCAACAGCCGACGTTGTCTCATCGTTATTCTATGCTCCTTTCCCGCCGTGACAGTCCCTTTAACAAACTAGCAAGCCCGACTTCCATCTACATTCCCTAATGTCAGCAACACTAGCCCGTAGCCTCTCCTGCGTGAGTACCTCCCGGTCCCTATTGGCTGTCTCTTCATAATCATAAATCCATAATTTCATAACATTGGTCCATCCTCTCTCACGGTGTCAGTAAGAATATCATCGAACCAATAGAAGTATCCCAGCTTGCAGCGTACGTACGTCGGTCGGCTATGATCCGGTTGTGACGTCTTTCATATTCTTCCAGCCGGGTAATCCTGCTATTTATATTTCTGTCACATGATGTGGCTGTTGAAATGTAACGGTTATCTGGGATGTACGTAAAGTGGCAACGACGAAGAAGCGCTTTCCCAAACATTGAGGTGTATTGTGTGTATAGTGCTAGTGTTATATTTGTATGGGCCCATGGACATTCGATGACAATGTGATGAGTGTCACGTCGGCAGCTTTTACTCCTCACAAATTTTCAGGGTATAATTTGGTCGCGTCTAGTGTGAGTCGGGTGGTCCGTGTTTGCACACCAGCCTCACACGCCAGTGATCCGGAGTTCGTTCCCGGGTCCAGTCAAGGATATGCACTACTAACGAGCTCAAACGAAAACGAAACTCGAGTCTAATGCTTCCAATCTGACGTGGACAAGACCCAAGATTCGTACCGGAATGCGATCAGCGTTGCCAGTAGTTAGTTTGTTGTGCTCAATCTTCAAAACCCAAATCCCGAAACAACCAAATAAATCATTTCAGGGCATCCATTTTTAGGCTGCGTGGACAGGGGGGCCGGTTTAGTTAAAAGAAGCTATCCCCGCATCTTGGCAGGCAAGCAGACGTGCTGCAGCACCTGGTATATGTGCACTCCTAACACTTCCCTCTCAAACTATCACTTACCCCTCAAACTATCACTTCACCCTCAAACTATCACTTAACCCTCAAACTATCACTTCACCCTCAAACTATCGCTTTACCCTCAAACTATCACTTCACTCTCAAACTATCACGTAGCTCTCAAACTATCACTTCACTCTCAAACTATCACTTCACTCTCAAACTATCACGTAACTCTCAAACTATCACGTAACTCTCAAACTATCACGTAACTCTCAAACTATCACTGTACTCTCAAAATACAGCACCTGGCATATCTGCACTGCTAGCATCTCCCTCTCAAACTATCACTCTCAAACTACCCTTTCACTCTCAAACTATCACTTCACTCTCAAACTATCACATCACTCTCAAACTATCACTGTACTCTCAAAATATAGCACTGGTACATCTGCACACCTATCGTCTCCCTCTCAAACTATCACTTCACTCGCAAACTACCACCTTAACTATCACTTCACTCTCAGCCTATCACTTTACTCTAATAATGCATCCCCCGGGAAGGTTAACCCGGTCAACAAATGCCCGCAGAAGTCGGATGTGTCGGCCTGACGACGCAAGAACGCAGCTCTGCTGTAAACAGGCACAACGCAGTCACATCCGGAAAAAAAAATCCGGATGAACGCAGAAGAAGAAGAAAATGCATCACCTGGTATACCTGCACTCCAAGCATCTCCCTCTCAAACCATCACTTTAACCTAAAATTATTACTTTACTCGCAAACTATCATTTTACTGTCAAACTTGATGGGTGAAGTAATCAGTATCCTTCCAATCACCTGTACTTCCCAAGGCATGTCCAAGAACCCAATTTAAGCTGAGCCGATTTTTGAGCCTAATTCAGTTGTTAAAAGTTCTAATCCGTACCGATGCGTTTCGAACTCATGCCCACCGGATCAGCAGTCGAGCGTCTAGCCACTTCGGTCCTGCGGCTCCTCAAATTACTTCATTGGTATCTTAGAATTCCGTCAGCACGTTACGCACATTTAAAATATGCTTCGTCAACTGGAAATCTACAAGAGCAAGCCCAATAAACCCTTGTCCAAAATTAGGAAACCTATAAGCAATGGCCGTCTCCATGGTGTAGGGGTTAACGTCTTTCTCCGTAATCCGGTATATTCTAGTGAGTAACTCAGCTGCGCGAGATTCGGTAGCGGATCTGGCCGCGTTGGTTACTTACGGGGGTATGTGAGCCGGTCGCTCGGAAAGCTATGGCAAACTACTGAGCATAATCGTGCCTGTTACATCAACAGCAGCTGAAAAATGTTGGTGTTGACTGCAACGTCCTGTAAGGGATATTCAACATCCAAAAAAAATAATAATAAATAAACGATGGCAAACTACTGAATGTAACAACAGTCTAAATAGTCAACCTACTGTTGGGGTTGATCCCAACGTACTACAAAGAACACACAACATTGTTACACAGAACAGAATATGTATAGCTACTGTGATTCTGGTTTACATAGATTTGGATCCTCACCAATGCTACGGAGTGTGTGCACAGTGGGGGATTCTCCGTGTATGTTCTATGGGAGACGACTGGAACACTTATGGAGATATCCGAGTGGGATGAAAGTGATTTCTTACCAGAACCCACCTAAATCTTATAAATCGTGGTTTTGATGTTGGAGATTCAATCTGTCCGGAACGGCGTGCCATAAATTACATAGGTGTATACAGTAGGCGGGTACGGATCACATGATCTGGAGAGGTGTTGATTTCCTGGCTATTAGATATCCGTAGCGGGGTCGAATGATGGCCGCTGCATTAGGATGACGCCTTGGGTGGTAAAACGGTTTCTAGCTTTATATGCGTGATTTGGGGACAGGTGGAGGTAACCACACCGCATACAGTTTGGGTTGTCTGTCTGTCGACCGTTTTGAAAGCATTGACAAACTACAAAACCTGACATGTCCTTTGTAGGTCGTTGCCATAAACCCCTAGTTTAATTTCTAGTCAACTTTACGTTCAAGTAGTTTGCCATTGCATTCTGGACGAGGAGTTAATGTTTACGTCCAACTGACCAGTGTAAGGATACTGGGTTTGATTGCAACGTAATGTAAAGGGCATGCAACACTAACTGTTTAAACTAACGCACTGACCATGGGCTCGACTTGCTAACCTCCCCTGTTTACTCTTAGTACACTTGCATCGGAACAATGTATCTCCTCTGCGCATGACATTGTAATACGACTGCCCGTTATCACGTGATCACCTATAAATATTTTACTTTTCATATCCCGACATCCACAAAGGCAATTTATAATAAAAGCCAGATAACAATGGGAGCCGGCGACGTTCCCTAACGCTGTTTCTGTATTTTTAATACAGTAATATGATAATTAAGTGTACGCACGCTAGCGTATTTCTAATTAATAGCGCCAGCACTAGTGTACCTGGCTTTGAGAAAATGTAAACAGTTGTCGCTAGAATATCATGGGCACTGGAATCACGTTATGATTATTTAATCAGAGGGGACCTTGTAGCTGTAATCTGCCCGAGCAATTTCATCTCTCCGGTGTGGAGGGTTCATCAAATGTTGATGAGCCTTTGTCTCGGATACCAGTTACTTCTTGACGTCCGGGACACTATGGCCGTCCTTTGTGTTGGGGGGAAACATCAAATTAATGTTCATGCAGAATATCAAATTAATTATGTTATTGCAGATTGTTGATGTATGTTGGGGGAATAGACGGGGTCGACTGGACAAGGGGGAAGGGAAGGTCTGCAGCTAGTAGAATGTGAGTTGATCAATTATTTGTGGATGCGGAGTGGCGCTCGTCAGTCATGCAGGCTGCGGCAGGAGTGCTCGTGTTGGGAGCCTGTCTTCAGGTGTTCTCAAAGGGTAGAAAAGAGCGGACTTCCGCTCATTCAAGAGCATGCTTAGCTTGTGTACTTATTGCACAAATACACACACGCAGACGTGTGTGTATATGTGTGTATGATTGCTTGCTTGTCAGTGTGTTTGTATATTGATTTAATATAATACTACTGTTGAAATGATGATTATGTGTAATAGTAGTAATAAAGTGATGATATAATGTTACTGGTAAAATGATGATTACATATAATACTATTGATAAAGTGTTAATGTAATGTTTTCTAAATGCTTAGTTAGTTGGCTATCCATAAATCCTCTGGAAGCTGAGTTCTAACTTGAATCCGGTGCCTTGACTTTCATATCGTCTGGGCCACAAACCGGGCATGCTTCTATGGAGATGAAGCTGGCGAAGAGCCACTTCTTCTGGCCCGATACCGAAATAGTATTCCCACATGGTCTGTGTTGCAAACTTGTCCCTCCCCTCTGCTAGCACAGAATCTCGCGGGGGAGGGGGTGGGTGCCATACCGGTACTTGAACTTCACATCTGCGGAAAGATCAAGGCCGTCCATGGAACGTTAGCCAGCCTGGGCAAGCAGTGGGTGGATGTGATGAGCCGTGGACAATTGCTCCAAGTTCCAGGTCAGCATCTTCACTCAGATAGATGCAACATCTTCTCGGGGCTCAGGCGAATTGAACATCATTGCCTCGGTCTTAATAGTTAAAACTAAGTGGTCCAGACGATTCCCAAGCAACCAACCAGCTATCGATGTTCTAGCACAGTCTGAAATGTAGAAACACCTATCTGTAACAAAATATGTATAGTATATGTTATTTGAAATACACACATAAGGTTCTTCGCCAATAGCCCGTAGTTGAGTCGCTGTGTGGATTCTGTACAAATGAGCAATTATAAGTATCAGTTTCCATATACGCAAAAAGATGGGTCTATTTCAGTCCCACGCAGATATCAAAAGAGCAGCAGCTGGCACTCTTCTTCATTCGCCCGTTATCCTGCATTGTAACATAGGTCTTCAAACAACTCACTCCCAGCCGCCCTATCCTTTGCTATCCCATGCAGCCACTCCATGCCCTCCCCATATTTTTGTTTTGCGTTCAACTTTGAACTCAAGCGTAGTCCATTATGTGCTACTACTTATAGTGCATTGGACTGATATTTGTATTTTGATTAGCTTTCCCTATTACCAGTGTCCCTCGCTGACTTCAGAGGTACATGTAATTGTTCCCCTAAGTCAAGGACGAGACGTCAACCTTTCAGACCAACTGACCGATATATGAATTGAACCCGATAACTCGGCATCAGCACACCGGATATATCAGAACGAGCGCTCATGTCCATTCGGGCATGCTGACCTGCCTATATTATTCATTTCTAATTCTGTTTCTCTTCTCCGTGTGTTTATGTCTTCCTATATTTTTTTTTTGTCATGCGGATTCCGCATACAGACATGTCTAGTTATACTATTCTCGGGTGTTATCACTGTATGTCTTTATCCTAAGCCATCTTCTCGTGTTGAATCGCTGACATTTGTTTAGTTCTCTCCATGAGCTCCACATCAGTGACTCCATCATCCCTTTGTAACCCAATTTTTCATAGGCACCAATTAAAGAAAATTTGCATTTATTTTTTTTTTACTCGGTTGGAAATTGTCCACGTTTCTGATCCATACATTACTGCGTTAAAGTTAGAATTGAACATTCTAAGTTTTACTTCCTTTTAATTTCCCCCAAATTTCCTAGTGCAGCTGGCATTGATTTATTCATAAAATGCGTTAGAAATTCCTGATTGAATTTGCATCTTTCGGGGCACACCTGCCGCTGATTTACCTCAACAGAAGGTACAGCCCTGTGGCAGGAGCAACAATATGCTATGAACACTTCATACACTGCTTTCCCGAATATAGATTTTTACCCGTTGAGCCCTTGTTGTCTTCCCAACACTAGGGTCCTGTGACTCAGGGGGAATACTGTAACTGTAGGCGGCATTAATTTTTGATAGCTTGCAGACGGTTAATCATTGCCGCGGCTGATAACAGCTGATGAATGTTAACAGACGTAGGTCATGATAAGTTACACAGAGTACTTTTTTTTTACTCAAGCATTTGCGCGGGTAACTTTTAGTTCATTTATTTCCACTCTGCTGTATGTAATAGCGCTCGCTCTTAAACTTCTAGTGTGTTGATGCTGAGGCAGCATCTTCAACACTTACACCGGTCAGCTGGAATAAAATGTCTTCTCGTCCCTGACTTGGGTACGTAAATTACAAGCATCTCAGAAGTCGGAGTAATGGTACACTAGTAATATGGATAGACAATCCACACTCAAACATCAGTCCAGTACACTAGAAGAGGTAGCTCATGCTTGGACTACGTTTAAGTTCAAAGTGAGTGAACGCAAAATAAAAAATGAAAAAAATAAACCAAAGCTACATGGATCTTGGTAAAAATGATACTGCAGACTGGCAACAAAGGTATCAGCACATTTCTGTGCTTCCCTGAAGGGTCCTGGGGAGACATTGCCGGAAAACCTCCTTAGTCGGCTCTATCGATATGCATGGCGTGCTTCTTCCCCTTCGGGTCCCGGTAATACATGGGCAGAACCTTCTTGTTTGCCTGGTACGACATGTATGGAAGGTTATACACCATTCTGTATTGACTAAGGTACACATGTTAACGACTGTGTCGTCTGCGTTATTGAAGCGCAGTTTCACAATTTTCCAGTACCGCGTCGACATAAACTGCGGTGGGTTTGGAAGCAGATCGCTTTGCAATGATTTCGATGCTATTAGGTGTCCAGAAAGCAATAGCAAACTACTGAACGTATAATTTCCTAGTAAGTCACAAACATCCAATAAATGCTAGGGTTGACTGCAACGTCCTTAGACTGCGCGTCTCACTATCCCTAAGCCAAGAACGCTGGTTATGTATAATGGGTAACATATAGTAAAACATGTTTTTTTCTGCTTTTCTTATTGCAGACGAATTCTGTCCCGTCTGATGAAGCCCCGTCACCTGATAGATGCGACAACATCAGCGCTTGTGAGAAATGTGGCGTTTGTTTCACGGATATCTCCCAGTTCATCGCCCACAAGAAGCTGTGCGGCAGCCGCAGCCGTATACTGATGCCGTACGACCCTCCTGTCAACGGCTACCTGAAGAACGGCTACGACTTCAGCCGCAATAGCCTAGATCTTAGCATGGCTAAGGACTTCAGCGACGAAGAGTACAGAGACGATAAGGATGATTTTGAGAGCATGGATGAAGAGGAAAGATCCCGGAATGATAATTTAGAATTTGAGGACGGCGACGAAGGCAGGGTGGTGAAAAAGAGACGGCATACAAATGAGGAGGACGAGGAGGTTGAAGATGAAGGTCAGTATCCTGCTCAGACTCGTCCTGAAGAGAATTTCCTGCTGGGGCTTCAGAACGTCATGGCTAGTTCTGTGCCAGGGTTGAGGGACCGGCGAGTGGACGCTGATGGTCACGGCGGGGTTAAAAAGGCTGACTTGGACAGAAACGAAGACAGTGTAGATTCCAGACGCAAATTACGCAAGAAGAGTGATATAGACACAGAAAGAGGTGTATGTGGCGGTAACAGCAATGTGAAATTGGAACCCCTACCGTCTACGACTGCTGCGGTGGCGCAGTGTGGTGATAATGTCGGCTCCAGAGAACCAGTTCCAGAAGGAGGTCAGCATGTTTCGGTCAATGTTGTTTCAGTTACAACAACAACAGATGATGCAGGTAGGTGGTTTGATGTGTTCATTTTCATGAGCTCTCTCTCTCTCTCTTTCTCTCTCTCTCTCTCTCTCTCTCTCTCTCTCTCTCTCTCTCGCGCGCGCGCGCGTGTGTGTGTGTTAGTGTTACGTCGTGTGAATGATTGCGGTGATGTATGAGAATACTACAGCGTGTAAGCAAGTGATTGTGTGTGTGTGTGAGTGAAGCAATGCATGTGTGAATGACATGGCCCGCGAGACTGAAACTATGTGTCTGTGTTTGAGTAATATGTGTGATCGATGTGGCGTGTAAGTGAGTGAGTGGATATGTGTTTGAGTGACACCATTTACAAGTAACGTGACATGTATGGGCTGCACAGCGTATGTGATGTGTGTAAGGGGGGGGGGGGTACGGTGAGAGCTCTATAGAACATTCAGCAGAATCACATAATATAGCTGCGTCTGGTCCAGCGCCATGTGAGAATAGATAATTCATCAGACTATAGACAAACATGTCTGGCCCAGCATCAACTGAGAATAGGTAATTCGACAGAATATAGGCACATGTCTGGCCCAACATCAACTGAGAATAGGTAATTCGACAGAATATAGGCACATGTCTGGCCCAACATCAACTGAGAATAGGTAATTCGATAGAATATAGGCACATGTCTGGCCCAACATCAACTGAGAATAGGTAATTCGATAGAATATAGACACAGACTTAACAGTTAGACTATGTAGCTCGACTGAATATTGACACAAACGTCAATACAAATTAGACGTAGACAGTCAAAATTTTTTGGACATGTTATGAGAAGTAAATGGATTGGAGAACTTAGTGTCAACTGGCAAGATCGAGGGGAACAGACGAAGAGGAAGACCGAGAGGAAAATACCTGGATGGCTTGGCCACATGGCATGGACGAGACAGGAACACTGAGCTGATCCACGACACTGGTGATCGAGTGAAATGGCGAGTCATGACCGCCCACCTTTCCGGCATGGCACATGATTGATTGATTGATTTGCTTGTTTATTTCTTCTATAAGCTTAGAAATAGGGTTTATTCTTTCAGTTCCACGATTAGATCACATCTGGAATGAATTTATAAAAACACCATGTACAAAACACACGTTTATTCTTTATTGGCAATCTGTTATGTTCACTTCTTCATTGACACTCTTTTCTGTTGACTTCATCATTGACACTCTTTTCTGTTCAGTTTTATTTTCCATCTCCTGTCTTTGATTCCATTATTTCCTTCCTACCGTTCTACCTCTCATTTGGCTTTCTTTCTGATTTTCCTCTTACCGTTTGTATGTTTTATTTATTTATGCTATCACATCCTCTCTCTCTCTCTCTCTCTATCTCTCTCTCTCTCTCGCTCTCTCTCTCCTCTCTCTCTCTCTCTCTCTCTCTCTCTCTCTCTCTCTCTCTCTGCGTATATATTGTTGTTGCCTTTTTTTCTTTCTTCCGCTCTTTCTGTCTCTCTCAGTCTCTATCTCTCCGTCCCTTTCCTTCCACCCCCTCTCTTCTGCCTGCCTGTCTATTCTGTCTTGTCTGTCTTTCGTTATTGTCTTAGACTACCCCGTGACACTTTTCATTATGACACGTCTCACTGTTATCCCATAATTCACATGTTGCCTTTCCTCTCCCTTCATGGGATCCACCAACAGATACAGATGATACAACAGATGCGACGGCAACTGATAGCAAGTGGTGTCAACCCTGGTTTGCTGCCTGCCGACATTGACCTCAATATGATGTCCAGCGAAGGCCTGGCCTCGGTCGGGGCAGCCATGTCCGGGCTGCAGAACGCCACTGTATCGGCCGCACTGACTCGCGAGGGCGCCAACACTGCATCACCATCTCCATCTCACGGGGGCGGCTCCAGGGATTCTTCTCCGGCTCACTCAGAATCATCTCACAAGGGAGTTGACCGTCTGTCATCTCCTGTTTTAACCAAATCCTTAGACAAAGACGTCGAACGGTTACGAGAAATTTGTAAACCCAAAGAAGAAAAGACACCGTCAGTTATGGACTATGCCGACAAATATCTGTCTCCTTCAAAACCATATTCGGATTCACCTTATTGTAAAGACCATGTGTTATCTTCTCCTCTAACGAGGAATCCCCTAGAAATTCTACAGGAGAAGACAGCGGCCTCCCTGTCTTCCCTCCCTCTACCTCTAGGTTTCAGGTCAACATCCTCTATGGACATTAAACCCCCCAGCTCCAGCTCAAGTCTTCTCAACTCCAGTGCACTGTTCGCTAGCTCGCCATCACTCAGTGCCCTTCAGAAGGAGACGGACGCCCTCAAGCCTTCGCCAATACTACCTCCACTCTCGATCCCCATGACTGCTGAAGATTACAAAGGCTACATCCAGCGTGGTACAAGTAAGTACTTCATTGTTTGTCTTTACTTTCTTCTTCTTCTTCTTCTTCTTCTTCTTCTTCTTCTTCTTCTTCTTCTTCTTCTTCTTCTTCTTCTTCTTCTTCTTCTTCTTCTTCTTCTTCTCTGTGTGACCTGCGAGTACTTCATTGCTTGTCTTCTTCTTCTTCTTCTTCTTCTTCTTCTTCTTCTTCTTCTTCTTCTTCTTCTTCTTCTTCTTCTTCTTCTTCTTCTTCTTCTTCTTCTTCTTCTTCTTCTTCTTCTTCTTCTTCTTCTTCTTCTTCTTCTCTGTGTGACCTGCAAGTACTTCATTGATTGTCTTTGTTTTCTTCTTCTGTGTGTGACCTGTAAGTACTTCATTGCTTGTCTTAGCTTTCTTCTTCTCCGCGTGACCTGCAAAGACTTCAGCACCATATTTGCTGATGCCTTCCGCTGATAACTGGGAGATTGGATCTGTATGATCTCAATAACCAGGCAGGTACTCTGCACCATAAGTGATGTTAGCAGGCTTGGCTTGCCTGCCGATGGTTATGGGTTCGAAGTCGCATTAAGGCGGATTCAGTAGATTATTGACATGGGCTGCTTCATCAACCCAGCTGAAACGGCACCAAGAAAGGTTATGGTAAATGTATTCGGTACTCACTATATCATCAACCCAGTTCCAACTGGCCATAAAATATAGGGCTAATATCATATGTCTGCAGGTGTGTACAAATTACACACTTACTTACTCACTCAGTCACATGCGCAGTAACTTACTTACACACTCACTTCCAATCACACTTACTTATTTACCTACTCACTTAATCAGTCACTTACTTGTTTACTTACTCACTTATTCACTCACTTACTCATGGTCTTACTTACAGATTTACTTGCACACTTACTTCATCACTCACTCAGTTGTCTACATACTTACTGACTCACTGATTTACATATTCACTCTCGTACTCATTTACTTACTTATTCACTTACTCACTCACTTACTCACTCACATGACACTTACGTAGTCATTTACCTTCTCACTTACTTAAAAGTGATGTGCTTTATGCCCCCCCCCCCCCCAACCACCCCCTGAAGATTGCAACGGCCACACCCATCGTGGCGCAAGTAAGTACTTCAATGTATGACCTTGCTTTCTTCTTCTTTGTAAGATCTTTAAGTACTGAATAAACACTCAGGTAGCCTACACCAGGAGCCGCGGTAGCCTACACCAGGAGCCGCGGTAGCCTACCCAGGAGCCGCGTAGCCTACACCAGGAGCCGCGTAGCCGCGGAAGCCTACACCAGTCGCCGCGGTAGCCTATACCAGGAGTCACGGTAGCCTACACCAGGAGCCGTGGAAGCCTACACCAGTCGCCGCGGTAGCCTACACCAGGAGCCGCGTAGCCTACACCAGGAGCCGCGTAGCCTACACCAGGAGCCGCGTAGCCGCGGAAGCCTACACCAGGAGTCACGGTAGCCTACACCAGGAGTCACGGTAGCCTACACCAGGAGTCACGGTAGCCTACACCAGGGAGTCACGGTAGCCTACACCAGGAGCCGCGTAGCCACGGAAGCCTACACCAGGAGTCACGGTAGCCTACACCAGGAGTCACGGTAGCCTACACCAGGAGTCACGGTAGCCTACACCAGGAGTCGCGGTAGCCTACACCAGGAGCCGCGGTAGCTTACACCAGGAGTCACGGTAGCCTACACCAGGAGCCGCGGAAGCCTACACCAGGAGTCACGGTAGCCTACACCAGGAGTCACGGTAGCCTACACCAGGAGTCACGGTAGCCTACACCAGGAGCCGCGGAAGCCTACACCAGGAGTCACGGTAGCTTACACCAGGAGTCACGGTAGCCTACACCAGGAGCCGCGGTAGCATACACCAGGAGTCACGGTAGCCTACACCAGGAGCCTCGGTAGCCTACACCAGGAGTCACGGTAGCCTACACCAGGAGTCACGGTAGCCTACACCAGGAGTCACGGTAGCCTACACCAGGAGCCGCGGTAGCCTACACCAGGAGTCACGGTAGCCTACACCAGGAGTCACGGTAGCCTACACCAGGAGCCGCGGAAGCCTACACCAGGAGCCACGGTAGCGTTGCCGCTAGACGCTCGCCTGCAGTGCCTGTGGGTTCGATCCCCATCAGAGCATGTTCGATTGTTTAAAATCAACCTGGCTCCTGGGTCGATCCAGACTAAAATGGGCACCAGGAAATGTCCTGTGAAGTAAAGATGGCCGACATGACACCGACCACATCAGCCACTGAGTACAATTTGATCTATAACAATATGGGTATAGATCCCCTAGGTCAGTGGTTCTCAACCTTTTTTGGCCCGTGCTCCCCTTCACCATATTTTTAGAACGTCATTCCCCCCCCCCCCCTTCCTATCAAAAATTTGGCCCGTGCCCCCCTTCACCGTATTTTCAGAACGTCATACCCCCCCCCCCCCCCTTTCATATTTCCTATCTAAAAATCCCCCCACCCCTACACAGTATACGTAAAAATGGAAGGTAAATTTAATAGCATATACCAAAACAAGTCTAGACATCCACATAAAACATGATTTGTGGGTCTGCTTACTTTATAAAATGAATTTTAGAAAGATGAGACGTACATAACTGTAAAGTATGAAGGGAAAAACAATATAAAGTAATCGGTTCTTGTATTAACGAGATCTTGAAATGGTCTTCACCCCCCCCCCCCCCCTGGAAACCCTAAAATTCCCCCCTGGGGGGGGGGAATTCCCCACCGGTTGAGAACCACTGCCCTAGGTCCTACATGTGTAAAAGGGTCGATTACTTACTTAGTCTGCATCACGCTTGTCTGCCTGCTCGATCTGGAATTCTCAGTGGTAGGACTTTTAACGTGGCCCAGATTCCCAAATCGAACAAGCAAAAAGGAAGTGCGAGTTCGGTTGGATTTCACCATACCCCGTTCAACCTCAAGGAGAAGTTATAGCAGGGTCCATCACCGGCTCAGAATGATAGTCCTGTGACTAGACAGCCACCAAAGCAGCTGCCCATGGTTTTACCCTCACAGTCCTGTTAATCTGAAGGTGATTGTTGTCCATATGGGGTAATGGACAATGTTACTTTTAAGCACCTGAAAATGTCTTTGTAAGTAAAGTCGGCCAGCGTATTATTGGCAACACCAATCCTGGAGTTCCGATTGGTCTGTAAAGATAAGGGGGCAAGTGTCATATGCCCAGTAAGGCTGACGGCGTGTAAGAGGGGTCTTTTACTTTACTTTACTTTACTTCACACATAAGTGATGTAAATTATTACTCTTGGCGATTACGAAAGCTACAGCAAGCATAGCAGAGATAACTAACTACTGCAATTTTATGTCTTCTCTTGCAGTGGGGGGAGGGGAGGGGGGATGAGTGGTCTCGAGGTATGGTGTCCGCCTCGAGTGCTGGAGGTCCCGGGTTCAAGCCCCGGTGAGGGCCAGGATTTTTCACGTGGACTTCTAGTAATAAAATGTCCCCTGGTCTCTGGGTAGTGAGATCGGACGCCCGTGTGTATTGCTTGCGCACGTAAAAATTCCCTTGGCAATTGGAAACCGATAAAGAGTAGCCTAACGGCGCTGCCCGGGCAAAATTTCGAGTAAAAAATCTACCTGTAGTATTTCAGTATCCTCGACGGTGCTACGGAGTTCGTGCACTGAGCTGAGATTCTCCTGACTCAGGCTTGAGTTAGGAGTAAAACTTAGCACTTATAGGTTACACCCATGTGATGTGATGTTGATCCGTCGACTAAACTGAACTAAGCTTGCATCTTCTCTGTACCACATGTACATAGTGAATAAGCAAGCAATTATCCACAAACGATTTGGTATCTTCTACACTCTGTGTACGCCAACACATCGGATTTAAGAGTTAATGCCCAGTCTTCCAGCGCTATATCTAACAACCAACCAATCAACAAGTCTTTCAGTTACACAGTTTCCCTTGTTATACCGCATGTTTAAAATCTACTGCAAGGCCGTACTCGCCTCTCCATCCAAGGATAGAAGAGTAATAATCACCATAGCCTAAAAGAGTACCAGGGAATAAAGCAGCACTGACGAACAAAAGAGCAACAGCGAACGGAAGAGCCTCAAATAATGAAAGACAATGTAGGTGTTAAGTATTTTTCCCCGGGAAAAACCCCACAAGCTGCGCCCTAGTTTAGTGAACAAACGCCTTCCTTTTTATTTTGAGTGGCGAGTGTCAAGCTGCCGGCTGGTGACTCCTGATCGGAATGAAACGATGTTGCCCTGTCTGAAGTGTCGGAGATCATTTCTCAGCTACAATGTCACATAGATCCCGCTGCCTATTTGCATAAGAAAATAGACTAGTGCCACACGCTCGTTAACCCCGGCGATTACAATAGTCCTGCCGTGTCCGTGCAGAAATGTCGTATATCAGGCTTGTTATCTATGAGTCGGTCGGTCCGCTAGTGTGTCTGGTTTATTTCTTTGTATATTTATGACTTGGAAGTCTTCGTTTCTCTTCCGAGGGGAGCATTTGATGCAGTATTGAAAACACGAAATTCGGTAGCAGGAGCCCACTGTGGGTGTGTGAAGTATAGGATCGTCACATTATGTAGGCCGGAGTGCAGGCATGATTAGGTGGTCAGTCTTTTCCTTCTATAGCGACGCTGGGAGCTGACATTGAAGCCTCGTTCTACAGCTCATGACTATGTCAGCGTAGCGTCCTAACTATGACAGCAACCCGCCGATCTAACTCAAGCTGCCCGGGTTTTGGAACGATAACCTGTATAAGATGTACTTCCTGTAAATAGTCATCATCCACGGTAACCAGCCATGTCTACGTACGGAAGGGCTCTTTTATTTTGGTAGTTATAACTTTTAGAACTTCGATGCTGGCACATACCTCTCGTTGATCAGTTCCCTTTCATGCGTTAGGTCCGAATACTGGTGATGACGTCATCTGGTCACATCCGTCCACTGTCTTCTACTCCAATCAAACCTCAACTCAACAAAAGTATTCCACATCCATGCTTGATTGTGTGTTGTCGTTCTTAAATTGACGTCGTTCTCCTTTTCTTTTGCCCTTGTGTGCTGCAGTTTTATTTTTCCTACACCGTTCTTTCTTTCTTTTGCCCTTTATATTTTCTTAGACAAGGAGCATTCTTTAACAACAGTATTTGACCAGTACACACAAGGCGATCTCGATAGTATAGAATGTCATGCGTGACGTTACAAAGGTTATTTTCAAGTCAAGAATATATTGACCGCCGTGTGGTGGGTCCCCCATAATGCAGGCCAAATTGAAGCTGGCCGGAAGGATGGTGAAATTAACGCAAAGCCGTGAAAACAACTAAACGCCAAAGGCAGAATCATCACCACTGGAACTAATGGAGAGCTTTGGGTATTCTTAAGTGATAAAGCAGACGAAAAGAGGCCGACTCGAAAGAAAGACGTGCAATGATTTTGTTGTAAAACTGAAGATTGTGTATTAATATGACCTAATTAATGTCTTATTAATTAAAAATTACTATCCACGACTCTGGTGATCGAGTGAGATGGCAGAACATGACCGCCCACGCTTACCGGATGGATGGAATTAATGTCTTAAGGAATATTCCGATAAGTCGTGTGACTACAGGGGAGATGAAAGCTGTTAAAAATCGGCATCAACTGCAAATAGATAGCTCCACATAACATTCTTCATCCATTGTCCATGTTTCTGGTCGCTTAAAAGTCGCTTAAAAGTCGACAGGGTCGACTTCAGTGCACCTGGTTTTTAATCTCTTGTGGCTCAGTCTCTTTCCGTAGCGCGAAAAGCATCGCACAAAGCACGAACTTCGTAGCTCCAGCGACGACCCCCAGGAGTCTCTGAAAAATGCACTTGTGAACCGAAGGACGAGGCCCGGAATCGAACCCACAACCTTCGGAGCCCGAGTCAGACGGCTTGACTACTTCGCCACGACGACTTCCATGATCATGTTTCTATAGCAATGAAGAGTGCACGTATCCACGCATCCTCCCATTCTTAATTAGCAACTTAACTGTTTATATGCAATTCTTTGATGATGATATTAAGTCTGGTATTTTATTAGTTTTCTGCCTTGTCATTGGAGTAGAGGCCCTCAAGTAACTCATCAAACCTTTCTGTCTTTTCCTGTGTCCCACAGCTCTCTTAGATGAGCGCGTTTTCCCAATCTCTTTATTCGCTGGTTCTAATTCTCTTCTTAAACTCCGCATTAGTCATTCTGTCATACCATTTTAGTGCAGGTCCGCATGGCCGAATGGGTAAGAACGCGTGTTCCTAAACATCAGTTTGTGCTGATGCCGAGGTAAACAGTTCAACCCCTTCACCGGACCATCCATCCATCCATCCATCCATCATGTGCCATGCCGATAAGCGTATGCGGTCATGTTCTGCCACCTCACTCGATTACCAGAGTCATGGATCTTCACCGAACAGCTGGACTAAAATGTTGACCTGTCGTCCTTGACTTGGAGACGTAAATTTCAAGTACCTCTGAAGTCGGAGTGGGTTCGCCTGATGGCGAGGGACACTGTTAATAGAGAAAGCTAATCCACACGCAAAATTCAGTCCAGCACTACTATAAGTAGTGTGTATGGACTACGCTTGAGTTCAAAGCGAGCGAGCGCCAAAAAAGAAAACCATTTTAGTAATTGTTTATTCTCCACAGGCACCAGTTAAAGGATGATTGTAGTGAATTAGTAATTTGTTTCATTATTATCCATGTTTCTGATCCACCCTGCAATGTTTATTTAATCTTAGAGTTGAATATTATCTAGAACTAAGTTTAATTTCATTCTTCGACGCCTGGGCTTGTCGGTTGCCAAAGTAAGGGAAAGATTGGCCAGCCATTCCTCCTTGCACTCAGAACTACAAAATGTGGTGACGTTATCACATCACATACCCTTAGCAGGAAACTGCTAGCAGACAAGGTTTTTAAAAAAAAATTTTTTTTTATGACTACCACGAATCTAGTGCAGTGAGAGCTCGCCTTGACTTTTGTATTCTTATGTTAGTATCGCTGTCTATTCCCTCATCTGTGCCTACATTGCTACCTCAATGGGTATATTGTCCCGCCTTAAGACGCACTCTTCTAGAGGTGATAAATACCCGGTGAACTTTGTTGTTATTTTACAAGGCCACAGACGTTCACCGGCCTTAGGGTCGCCATTTTTTTTGGAAACATGCGTCACCGTGGGTCAAGGTTAAATACGGGCCAGCTCTTCGGTTCTTCTACACCACACTACGTCAGAAGGCAGGGGAAAGTGTGCTCAATAACAGGCAATAACACACAATAATACACGCACAACCAGCGTGTGTATGTGTGTGTGTGTGTGTAATCCCAATCCAATATTTAGGGGGGGGGGGGGGGAGATACATAAAAACATCCTGCTTCTTTCTGCAGCGTCGGTTATAATTGAAGTTCGCTATTTTTTTTTTTTGTGAGTGTTGATATTCTTTCCTTTGTTTGTTCACTTTGGAGTTAGTCCTAAACAGGGCTGCTTATATTTTCTCATCTACGCTCTTCGGGTTCGGTTGGGTCTTATGGGGCACACGATGACTGGCATTTTCATTATAGCGCTGAATTTGTGCTGATGAGGACCGGTCCTTTGGAGGACCTGGTAAATTCAGTGGCCTTTCAGTTGTAGGTTGCTTACTCTAATGTGTGTGTGCTGAACTTACTCTCTGCTCTCTTCTCCATTTTCTCAGTCCCTATCCCTCCCTCGCTACTTCCCGTCATCTCTCTCTCCCTCTGTCTCTTTACCGCTCACAATCTCTCCTCTCATTATTATCATCACTATCATCATTATGATTTCTCTCTCCCCCTGTCTCGAACTCGTACCGTCTCGTCTCGTCCCTCTCTCATCATTATCTACACTATCATCATTATCACGATATCTCTCTCCCTCTACCTCGAATTCTACCCCTCTCGCTATCTCTCTCTTTTCCTAACATCTTACTCTCTTCTCTCTCTCTCTCTCTCTCTCTCTCTCTCTCTCTCTCTCTCTCTCTCTCTCTCTCTCTCTCTTTCTTACCCTAGGAAGTCAGTATGAACACCTTTTAATATAAACAAGTGTACAGCAATAAACCAAACAACACAAGACAGCAACAACCACTGATGGTGTTTGGGTCACTGATAGATTAGTTTGAAAGGTGGTATCTCTTATGAGGCATGAAATGGAATATTGCTTGGATAGCAAATCCATTACGTGGAAAGTGCGAATCAAAAGCTCACTGTGTGGGCTTCATAAAAGGTGGAAAAAGTGTCCTAGTGACACGAAATGGAATATTGATTGGATAGCAAATCCATTACGTGAAAAGTCCGAATCGAAAGCTCACGGTGTGGGCTTCATAAAAGGTGGAAAAAGTGTCCTAGTGGCACGAAATGGAATATTGCTTGGATAGCAAATCCATTATGTGGAAAGTCTGAATCGAAAGCTCACTGTGTGGATGTCATCTGCAGACTGCATTCTTCTGGTTTCCGGAGGAACAGCCTATGGTGAACGGAAGGCCCAATATACGGAAGTGAGGCTAAGCAGCCATGTGCAGGACGTGACGATTCCTTGGGTGAGCCCAGTACCAGAGCGCTGTGTGATGGCTCTGCAAGTATGGAAGCCTCCTTGGATGGCGGGGAATGCCCATGGCCTGCCCCTGCCTTTCCTTGAGGGTTGACCAGGATGTCTTTGGCTGTTCTATATGGGCCAGCTAGGATGGGGGATAACACCACAACAGTGAGATTCAAACGTCCTAAGAAACCCCCGGGAAGGTTAACCCGGTCAACTAATGCCCGTAGAAGTCGGATGTGTCGGCCTAACGGCGCAAGAACGCAGCTCTGCTGTAAACAGGTACAACGCAGTCACATCCGGAAAAAAAATCCGGGTGAACGCAGAAGAAGAAGAAGACGAAGAAGTATCTCTTATCACTATGGTTTGGCTACCCTGTGCAGAACGTCGCTTTCATCGCTGCCGACCTGAAAGAATCGCGATCCTTTCCTGGTTCCTCTGCCTTCTGTTTTTATGTGTTGATCGTTTACCAGAAACCCCATATTCCATTACCGTACTTCCTCAACCAGTCTAGCCATTAATATGGCCACAATATGAAAGTGATTAAATTGTATTAAACTAGTTAGTCCGCAGAAGTCGGATATGTCAGCCTAACGGCGCAAGAACGCCGCTCTGCTGTAAACAGGCACAACACAATCACGTCCGAAAAAGAAAAACAAAAAACTGTCTGGATGAACGCAACAGAAGAAGAGACTAGTTAGTACTGCCATCCATCATATACCATGCCGACCCTAGTTAGTACTGCACTAAAGTTTATTTTCAAAACTTGAATACATGATGCAATGGTAGATACTACTGCACTGGTAAGAAATAATAATAATAATAATAATAATAATATTAATAATAATAATACCCTAATAAACTAGAATTCAGGTGGCCAGCTCCAGCCCACACGAATTTCTTCCCCCATAAAATGTCTGGTACCTATTTAACGTAGGTGGGTCGACCCCAGCGCGGTTTGCAATCAACATTAGGCATATGCCATATCTCTACATCTCCGTGGACACTAAACTGCTGTTTGAAATAGCACACCTTCTCACACAACATTGTGAGAACATCCGTACTGATTTTCTTCAGTGTATATTATTATTATTATTATTATTATTATTATTATTATTATTATTATTATTAAATCTTGCGTGCCCTTTTGCGGGACGTCGTGACCAACCCCAAACCCAAGATGATTTTCTATGATACATGTTCATTAAATTGTCAAATCGAGGTCGTATCTTTGTGCCTGGTACCAACTAGGATGTAACAACACAACCCGAAGACGGTCCAGAATCCTGCGTTACTAGTTCTCCTGTTTTGGCACGGAGCAGCTTCAAATCGACCAGGCAAATTGTCAGCTTGATGGAAAAGCTAATGCATAATTCCGTATTGGTTAAACATAGCTTCGTGGCACGAACTTTCATTTGATATTAGACCAGGTCCTATGTATTTAGATCAGCTGGGTTTTCCCCTTCTTCGCCCGGCCTGTGAGACTGCTCCTCTGTTGTTGTTGTGTTCTTCTTCACAAATTAGGGAGAGGGAGCGGAGACCAATTATAAATTACTGTGTGGGGTGGGAGGGAATTCTCTGCATTCTTTATGAATGACAGAAGGAGCAAAGTATTGAGGTATATTGGAGGAACAGGTACCAATTATTCAGAGATGAGACCGACAGAGGGTAGGTGGGAGTGAGGTGGGAGAGGGGTAAGAGTGAACTGAAACTAGTATGTGTTCACAAAAGATATCAGCTGAATCCTTCGTCAATCGCAGCTTTCCCTTTGTTTGTCTGTCCATCCGCAATGTAATTAAAATGCGTTTAGTGTAGAATGAGTTGAAAAGCGTTTTACTGTAGTTACCTCGTGTATACATTTACAACGTTATCTTGTTTGAGGGTTTCTTTGTTTCATTACATTTTCTCAAAGATACCCTTAGACTGGAAAGTTTAGCTAATGGTACCCTCCATCCTGGATAATTTAACACGTATATCCTCCATAACTAGAAAGTTCAACTCTTGATATCCTCCATCACTGGAAAGTTCAACTGTCGATATCCTCCATCACTGGATAGTTCAACTCTTGATATACTCTATAACTAGAAAGTTCAACTCTTGATATCCTCTATAACTAGAAAGTTCAACTCTTGATATCATCTATCACTGGATAGTTCAACTCTTGATATCCTCCATCACTGGATAGTTCAACTCTTGATATCCTCCATCACTGGATAGTTCAACTCTCGATATCCTCCATCACTGGATAGTTCAACTCTTGATATCCTCCATCATTGGATAGTTCAACTCTTGATATCCCCCATAACCAGAAAGTTCAACTCTCGATATCCTCCATCACTGGATAATTCAACTCTTGATATCCTCCTTCATTGGATAATTCAGCTGTCGATATCCTCCATTACTTGATAATTCAGCTCTTGATACCCATCATTACTGGATAATTCAGCTCTCGATACTTCCCATTACTGGATAATTCAGCTCTCGATATCCTCCATAAACAAAAAGTTCAGCTTTCGAGAGCCTCCATAACCAGAAAGTTCAACTCTTGATATCCTCCATCACTGGATAGTTCAACTCTCGATATCCTCCATCACTGGATAGTTCAAGTGCATCTTTAATCCCGCACAATCAGACAATTACATGTCATACGTCTGATACACAAATTGTGTTCAAAATTAAACATAGATCGTTATCATTTATGACAAGTTAACAATTTATTTCAATTATTGGGCGGAACTAACGGGTCGGCCTCAGAATCGGCCATGCATACTGCCAGTGTCATGGAAACGCTAATGCATAATTCCGTGTTGCTTCGGCATGACAATATGTCACGAACTTTCATTAATTCTCAACAAGATTGTGTGTATTCTGATCTGGGTTTTCCCCACCTTCACAGGGCATTCTGTGCCTTTCTCCTATATTGTAGTAGACTCATTCACAATCATGGGAGAGACAGAGGCAATAGAGAGAACTTACTACCCAAGGAATACTTTCTTTGGGGAAACATTGAAAGAGCAAGATTGGGATTTTTGAGTACGACTGATACCATGAAACATAAACCAAATATGGAAATTCTAGAGAAGATGGTAACGCCAACATTGGTAAGACGTGAAATAAGAAAGGGTCAAATAAAATATGTTAGTCACATTTACAAAAAATAAAAATAAAAAACTTTAACCATTGAGTTGGACTAAAATGTTGACTTCTCGTCATTGACTTGGAGACGTAAATTACAAGTACCCCTGAAGTAGAAGTGGCTATGCCTGATGGCGAGGGACACTGGTAATAGGGATCCATACGCAAAGATCAGTCCAATGCACTAGACGTTGTAGTATTTGTATGGACTACGGTTGATTTTAAAGCGTGCGAGCGCCAAAGAAAACAATAATAATGGCTACTAACACCGATTAGTATGGTCAATTAGATGAAGGAAAACAATGACAGGCTACCTTCTGTATAGATGCCAAGGAATCCATGTCAGTCCCAGTAATGAGACTATCCTTATTTCCGATGGCAACATGCACGTGTGAAACTTGAACATTTAACAGATTCATTGCTAAAGAAAAAGTAGGTTTAGGCCAAGCGAAAATGGATGGCTTAAAATTGGAAGTAGGGGTGTGTCATATTTATGACTTAAACGTTGTTAATGTGGTAGCAGACATATTGTATTATATATACAATTAAAGTGTGTTGGATAGGGGAAGGTAATGTATGTAAGTCCCTGGTTGATACGAGAAGTCACTTAAGACTTTTAATCAGCCCATGGCACTTAATCAGTGAACAAATAGGCTTACACGTACAGCAGAGTGTATTTTTAATGCTTGCTTGCTAGCTTGCTTGTGTTCGTTGGCTTGAGCTCCAACGCAAAGTCCTGTATGTCGGATGAAGACATCCTGTTGTCCAACATCAGTGTGATGTCATACAGGACCTGAGGTTTGGGTGATTATCCGTTGTCCCATGTCTGGCTTATTGGTGTGCAGACTGGTGGTTCCTCGCCGTACAGGCAGACACTCTCCGACTTCGGAGAAATCGGCGATCCTACTGACTTTAGCCAGGACCCTGAAGGGAACTGTTGCCCAGGACGCTCGACGAGGTCGCGTCAATAGGTCTTAGCCAGTATATAACCCGGCCCTGGTGCCTTGGAAACACCTCTGCGTCCCATATTTTTAATGACTTTGGGATGTTTGAAAACATTGCCGTTCCAAGTTTTGTATCCACTTTCTGTGGAGTTCATGCAACATAAAAGGTAAATACAAAACTTGGAAAGGCAATATTTTCAAACACCCCACAGTAATTAAAAATACACCCTGTACATGAATGCCTATGAAAATAAGTGTTACAGAAGACTATTAGAATTAATTGCACGAGAAAGTAAAAAGAAAGTAAGCAAACAGGTGTGTTCAGCAAGACATTACTATTGAAGAATGTTGGTTATTAAGACAAATACAGTTTATGACGCTGAAATATTTTTGGTATGATTAAGACACGAATATCTGGAAGCGTGAACTGTGGAGGGAGGTGTACCTGGAACGCGGAGAAAAGGAAGACCACAGCGTAGATGATTCAAGATGTGATAAATGATGTGCACATGACAGCAAGAGATACTAAGTGGTACGACTTGCCGAATGGCTAGAACGTCACCTCTACTTCAGGAGACTCGGGCTCGAATCCTCGGTAAGGTGTGGTAATTTTTGTTATGTCAGGAGCTAAAAGAAAACCCTAACCTGCACAGTTCGCGGTGATTGCACCAGCCGGCGGGTTTATTTCCTCAGGGTCAAGACCCCCTGTCCTAGACGGCAAGGTCATGTAGGCAGTAGATGACAGTTTGACAGTGACAGAAAGAGATACGGGACATCTGGCTTATGGTAGAGAAACATCTCGAAATGCCATTATAGAGCAAACTTCTGCAGAAGACAGGTCATTTCATGATGCTGATACAAAATCATACTTAAAGGAAGAGTCAAACGCCGGCAAGCAAGAGGTAGACAACGTTCGGCGAAAAGCTAGTCAAGAAGACGCATCGTGGGACAGGAAACAGCGTGTCAGGGATACAATGATGCAGGCAAATTGCATTGTAGGGACCATGCTTGATTGATACAAATGATAGAGCAATTAAGAAAGGAGAGAGAGAGAGAGAGAGAGAGAGAGAGAGAGAGAGAGAGAGAGAGAGAGAGAGAGAGAGAGAGAGAGAGAGAGAGACTTGTATGAAAATGAATGGACGTGTGTTTGAGCTCTACCAGAGTTCGGCCTTGAAAAAAACAAATAATAAATAAACACAGACTAAATCGCACAATTAATAAACTAATCAATAATATCAAGACGGTATTTACAAGTTACAAATACTTTACAGTCGTCCCCTAAAGTCTGTCACCTGGTAGCGGAGTTTTAACTAGGTTTTTGTCTTCTCCTCTGGTTTGTTTACCAGGAAGGCACATCACACAAAGTCATTTATCACTCAGTACTGACAGAAGAGTAATGAAATTCTATTTACAAACGGCATATTTCTAGTTGTTTTTCACGTCACTTGTTATTGATTCTTTCAATTTCTGTAAACCGCTTGTGAAAACTTTCAGTCGCCGGCCGGGCTGGTATTTCGTGTTTCCTGGTTATAAATCTGGAAAAATAAGTAAAGGTAAAAAGTGCTTTACACGTCTTAAGCCGTGCTGGTGATATGGTGCCTGTCCTATATTTGTAAAGGGGTAAATCAGCACTCAATCGTTCATATTGTAAATATCTGGCCGACCGCACTTACCTTCCAGGACATTTCCTGTTCCAATTGTAAACTGGGTCAAGCAGTAAACAGAGGCCAGCACTCCGAATGGATAATAGCGCTCGTTCTTATACATCCGGTGTGCTGATACCGAGGTAGCGGGTTCATCCAGGGACCGGTCAGTTGGTCTAAAAAGTTGACTTCTGGTCCTTGACGTAAATTACAAGTACCTCTGAAGTCAGGTTGAGTTCGCCTGATAGCGAGGGGCACTGGTAATAGGGAAACTATTTCAAAAGCAAAAATGAGCGCAGTGCAGTAGAAGTAGCACGTGTATGGACTACGCTTGAGTTCAAATGGAGCGAACGAAATAAAAAGCAACAAACAGTTCAATTTTAAATAAATCCGCCACGATAGGATTCGAACAGTTGACCACCGGGCGGCAGGCATGTGTGTTAGCCACTGCGCTCTCGCGGCTTCTTTGCTGTCTCCATATTGATACATTATTCGCCACTTTATATGTCTTTCAAAAGGTCTCAAAAGTCGAGAGGATCGACTTCATTGCCCCGGGTTTTATATGGCTCGGTCTCTGCCTACAGGACGTCCTGCCAAAAGCGTCGCACAAAAAGCACGAACTCCGTAGCTCAGGCGACGACCCCGGGGAGTCGCCGAAAAAAATACACTCGTGAACCGAAAGACGTCGATCAGAATCGAACCTACAACCTTCGGAACGCGAGGCAGACGACTTGACTACTTCGCCACGGGGACTCCCTCGGCACTTGATATGTGATTTGGCCAATATCTCACCAGCCGCCTTTACTTCCAATAACATTTTCTGGCACCTCTTTTGGCCTTGGTCGATCTGGCAGCCCAGGTGAGTGGACACAAGTCTCCGCCTAGATGCCGATTCGAACATATGGCCGCCGGGTCGGGTGACAAGCTGGTTAGCCAGTGCCACCGCCGATTTCCAGTGATCTATGTTAGGACATTGTAATTAAGTATCATCTCCACAATAAAAGTCGGGTATGGTGAGTCCACAGATTTATTCTGTCATTCGATGTATTGACGATGCACTCCGCGTAAACACTCCAATTGATCTCTGTCTGTCTGTCTGTCTGCTTGTTTGTCTGACCGTCTGTCTCTTACCTGACCATCCCCACGTCCTTCATTTCATTCATTCATTCTTCCATCCACCCGTATACCGTCTGTCAGTCTATAGATCTTCTGCTGATCTATTTTAATGTTTCTCTGTACTGTATCCCTACGCCTACACCTCGCTGTTTTCCGATGTTTCCGACATCTATCCTCTACACACACCTGCTCTAAGCGCCAATCACTACAAACTACATTTCTATAAATGCTGCGGCAACCCCTGCATTTCCCCGATGTTAAAATGATCCGCTTATTTCACCAACTCCATTTCAGGACACAAACTTGTTGTTTCAAGTGTGAGTTTTTCGATGTTCCATTCTAGAAAAACTCAAGAGAATTGTTCAGCAAACTTCGTCCTGGGTGGCTTTTCTTTCATGTTAATTTTCAAAAGTAAAATGTCAGATCTCTTAAAATTAAGTCATGATCGCGGATCTGCTCGACTGGTGTCCTATTTTCTGAATCGCGTTTCTCCGGGTGTCTTTTTGTGTGCATAGGCCTGTCAATGATCGTTAACGTGCATTTTGCAAAGACGAGTAATTAATGTAACGTTGCGAGCGGACCGTGCATAATTTTGTGATGTCTCAAACTGTGTGCATCAGGTTCGCAACTAGGTGTCTGTCTGTCTGTTTGTCTGTCTGTCTGTCTGTATGTATGTATGTGTGTGTATGTGGTGTGTGTGTGTATGTATGGATGCATATATATATATATATATATATATATATATATATATATATATATATATATATATATATATATATATATATATATATATATATATATATATATATAGTGTGTGTGTGTGTGTGACTACATGTTTGTGAGTTTGCATTAGCCTTAGCAAATATTATAGCCAGAACCCTTGCGACATGTGGTCCACCACCCCCATCCCTCCCTCTGGCACCACCATCTTACAACTTAATATTTCAGCGGACATTAAACAAGCCAGCCCTGGATAATCTGAACCAGGTGGAACCACGTACACTGGACCTTCCGCTGGTGTTTATACACCTGGCCACCCCTTCGTGTAAACGTGTCATTTAAGAATGTGCCAGTTAGCCAGCGTTTCATTTCACCAGTGGTTGCTGCCCCCCATAAAGCATCGTGTCACAAATGCCTGGTGGTAAGGTTGATTGCTTTCATATTCAACCGCAGTCAATTTCCGCGGTGTAGCATAGCAACAGTTATCCCTAATCCACGGGGAAAGTTATCCCTAATCCATTTATTCCAACATCCGATCCAGTGGGAACACTATTTTTCTCATTTCCCGGTGTCATCTTAGTGATGCAGTTTTGATATTTTATTTCACCCCTGAACTTATTTATGAGACAGGGTCTTGTTGTTAGCTCGTCCAAGCACCTGAGGGAAGGTGGGTTTGAAGCGATACTTGCTGACCAGGCAAGGGGTTTGTTTACACCTAGTGCCACCTCCGGCCTGGCCATTTAAGTGCCAGTTGTTCTCACCTTTGGAAAAAGCTATCCCCGCGTCTCTAAGGACTGTATTCAAGACAGAAAGATTGGGGGGAGGTATCAAGTTTTCTCATGATGACATCTGTATGGTAAACCCTGTGGACACACCTGAGATGATTACAATAAATAAATAGTGGGCCACTGTAGAATACAACAATTTCGGGTGTTTGTTCTGCACAGAGCATTATGAACTAAACAACAAAAGTCATTTCCTATGAAACTACTAACAATTTAATGAAGAAAGATAGGATGTAAAGATATACTTTCAAAGACTACCGGTATGATACACGATGATGAAGATAACAATGGTGATGATGATGATAATGCTGATTGTGGTTGCGATGAAGTCGATAGGATTGCTACAAACCTTGACTTCGACTACAGTAGACTAACAATTTATCTGTCTACCCGAAGTATATAAAGATACCTTTTCTAACCGTAAACAATAAACCGATGATGTAAAACTGTATATATTAGGGACGTTCATTTGAAACCCGTTCCAATGGCTTTATTACAAAAGCATGAAAGAAACATTAACAGGTGTGGTAGAATTAAGCAAAGCATTCATTTTGAATGAATTATGCACCATGGGTTGGTCAGAAGAAATCGCCGTAGGCATTCAGTCAAGCATCCCATTGCTTAGGTAGGCGGCGAATGCCGTCCGAAAATAAGGATTGTGGTTGCTCACTGAACCAAGTGTTTACCGCGTTCATTACGTCTGCATCTGTGCGAAATCGTTGCCCTTGAGAGCTTTTTTAGAGGTCCGAACAAATGAAAATCACATGGTGACAAATCAGGACTATAGGCTGGATGGTGCAGAATTTCCCACTTCTTCCTTGCTAACGCTTCCTGCACGATCTTTGTGACATGCGGACGAGCATTATCGTGCAACAAAATCACACCGCAAGAAAGCATACCGGGTCGTTTATTCTTGATGGCCTTTTGCAGCTTGTCTAGTGTTTGCAAGTAGAGAGAAGAGTTAATGTTGACACCAGGTTCTTTAAAGTCGGCCAAAGATAGTCCTTCATGGTCAAACAATGCGCTCAGCATAACCTTACCAGCGGAAGTCTCTAACTTGATTTTTTTGGCGTTTGGTGATTCAGCATATTTTCATTGCATGCTCTCTCTTTTGCTGCTCGGCTCAAAGTGGTGACACTATGATTCATCGCCTGCCACTATGCGTAAGAGAAATGCATCACCCTCCACTCTGTGATGCAGCAAGTGGTTCAAACACCATCCCATGCGTTCCTCTTTTTGGTGGTCGGTCAACATCCGCGGTACCCACTGTGAACACATCTTCCGATATTGTGCAGTTTCTTACGAACGACCTTTTGAATTGTCCCAAATGACACATTAAATTCTTTCGCTAGCGAACGTATACTTGACAACGGTTCATCTGTACTGCTGCATCAATTTTGGCGATGTTTTTTTTTTTTCTTCTGTTGCAACAATATGCGCTTGACCCGGCCGTCGAAGATCTGTCGTGAACTGTCGATCTTTCCGAAACATTCGTGCCCAGTCTGTCACTGTTGTCTTCGACACACAGTTGTTACCGTACGCTGCCTGCATTCTTCCATGAATGTCCACTGGTCGATATCCTTCAAATGAAAGAAACTGAATCACCGCTCTTTGAGCTTCTTTGGACGGATATTGGATCAACCCGGCCATCTTCTCAACGATCAGAAACAGAACCTATGCATCATGGGACGGTAAGCACGTTCTTTTTTATTCATTAGTCAGTACTTATCACATGCCTATGACATGTTCATGTTCAACGTACGCAATTACGCGCGGTGAGGCACAAACGGATTTCAAATGAACGCCCCTTATATATAGTTATGGTGATAACAGCACAGAACTAGCAATCGCTTTTGGAACTTTTGATACCACTTACACTAAATATATTTGCATGTTTGGTTCGGCACTCATGGGGCAAAGATAATAAATACTTTTGTAAGTGTCCATCAGCGTCTGGAATGCTGATTAGAGCAGTACCTAACTCTGGAGTCCTTTCTGCCACCAAGACCTACACGATTATTCCATCAAGCATCACCTACAGGTTTATTCCACCAACACATACACGATTATTCCACCAAAATCTTTAGCTTATTCCACCAACTCCCACAATCTTATTCCACCAAAACCTATAGCTTATTCCACAACACCTTTAGCTTTTCCACCAACACCTTCAATAGTACTCCACCAACACTTTCAATAGTATTCCACCAACATCGTTCCAAGAACATCTTGCCAGCAAAAGTCATCCCTCGACACGCCGCTGTAAATGTTTTCCGATTTCTCCGTGTCCTGTTTGATAGATACATAATAAACCAGTGGGTCCCTCCCACCGCAGCCTGGCTCAGATATGAGATGTGAGGGTGGTCCTGGCCTGGCACCGCTCACAGGTGAACTCACTTCACGGGCCTGACACCTCCAGGCTGGCATATATGACTGACATATTGCATCTGCTGACGGATAACAGTCCCCTGCTCCGGGGATAAGACAACTCCTCTCTCCGGGTTTCCCCTCAGCCGTTCTCTTCTACTTGTCTGTGTTTGTATCTGTTGTACACTGTTGCTGTTATGTCTGTCTGTCTGTCTGTCTGTCTGTCTGTCTGTCTGTCTGTTTGTCTATTTGTATATATGTCGGTCGGTCCCTTCGGCTTGTCTGTCATGCCGGCCCCGGCGGGTTGTCTGTCTGTTGGTCTGTCTGTATATTTGTCTACTTGTCTGTCGTCCTACTTGACTGTCTGTGTGTATGTCGATTTGTCTATTCTATACGTATGTATGTATTCGTGTTTGTGGTTGTATATATTTATCTATGATTGTATATTTCTGTTTCTGTCTGAATTACTTCGAAAAGCATTCGCCCTTGCTTTCACTTTCTGAACAATCTGACATTTGAATCTTCTGCTTGAGCAACGTGTATGACATGGTGCTCTGCCATGATTGTGTTGATATTTTTTTGTATCCATTCTTATCCAGCTGTTGTGGTCGAGTGTGTGTGTGTGTGGGTGAGTGGGTGGGTGTGTACGCGCGTGTGAGCTCATGGCAAAAGCTCCCTCTTCTTGAATAGAACAGACAGTGTTAGAGAACAGTAACCGCAGCGTACAGTGTGTGATACAACAGTAGCGCAGAGTACAGTGTGTGATACAACTGTAGCGCAGAATACAGTATGTGATACAGCAGTAGCGCAGAGTATAGTGTGTGATACAACAGTAGCGCAGAGTACAGTGTGTGATACAACAGTAGCGCAGAGTACAGTGTGTGATACAACAGTAGCGCAGAATACAGTGTGTGATACAACAGTAGCGCAGAATACAGTGTGTGATACAACAGTAGCGCAGAATACAGTGTGTGATACAACAGTAGCGCAGAATACAGTGTGTGATACAACAGTAGCGCAGAATACAGTGTGATACAACTGTAGCGCAGAATACAGTGTGTGATACAACTGTAGCGCAGAGTACAGTGTGTGATGCAACAGTAGAGCAGAGTACAGTGTGTGATACAACAGTAGCGCAGAGTACAGTGTGTGATACAACAGTAGAGCAGAGTACAGTGTGTGATACAACTGTAGCGCAGAATACAGTGTGATACAACAGTAGCGCAGAGTACAGTGTGTGATACAACAGTAGCGCAGAATACAGTGTCTGATACAACAGTAGCGCAGAGTACAGTGTGTGATGCAACAGTAGAGCAGAGTACAGTGTGTGATACAACAGTAGCGCAGAGTACAGTATGATACAACAGTAGCCGCAGTGTACAGTGTGTGATACAACAGTAGCGCAGAATGCAGTGTGTGATACAACAGTAGCGCAGAATACAGTGTGTGATACAACAGTAGCGCAGAGTACAGTGTATGATACAACAGTAGCGCAGAATACAGTGTGTGATACAACAGTAGCGCAGAATACAGTGTGTGATACAACAGTAGCGCAGCGTACAATGTGTGATACAACAGTAGCGCAGATTACAATGTGTGATAGAGCATAGTAAAACAGTATATCATAGAACAGACAGTGTGTGTACAACATTTGCTCATTGAACAGTCAGTGTGGATATAACAGCAGCTCATAGAACAGACATTGTTGGGATAACAACAACTCATAGAACAGACAGTATATAATAGAACTCACTTTCGAATATATCTGTGAAAGAATTATGACTTGAATTACATCACAAACTCAAATATCAGCACAAAACTAACACAGCAAAGCAACAAAAAAAAAAAAAAATAGAAGCAAGAAGAATTCTGATGAAAGAAAGAACGATGAGTGAAAAATGAAACCCTAAGAAGAGATTACAACAGTCGCTTCTTATTTCCTGCACCGTCCATTGGCAGAAACCAGATTTAACACAGAAGATGAGGAAGAATTGTGTGTATAAATTTTACCCGGAAAACAAAGAAAACGTTGGCCTTTCCGCTGCCAGACCTGCCTCATTAACGGAATGTGCCATCTGTTGCTGGCACCAAATGCCACAATGCCTCGTTTCTATGAATGTTTGATGTATTGTGCTATATCCGCCCGTAGCAGGGGCATCTGGATTCGTGATCTGCCAAACCCGCAGTGACAAGTATGGATGAAGTGTTTGCTAGAGTTTTGCTTCCGTGTTCTCCCTTGTTTGTAGAACTTGGAGGTCTACTGGCTAGGGGAAGGCGGGTGTTGGTCTGGTTGAAATATCTTAGACACTTTTGGCTTGTCATCTCTGAGAGGTATCTCCGAGGGCACTAGATGTCAACATGTCTGCGTATTTTGATTACTACGGGTTGAGACTTGCATGGCTATGGGGCTTGCTTAAAGGTAGCTCAGAGGCAGATGCTTCCGGTGGGTTGTGAGTTGTGTGTGTGTTTTTTCTTCTTTATTTTTGCGCTCGTTGGATTTGAACTCAAACGCAGTCCATACACACTACTTCTAGTAGTGCTCGACTGGATTTTTCGTGTGGATTAACTTTCCCTATTACCTGTGTCCCTCGCCATCAACCGAATCCACTCCGACTTCATAGGTACTTATAATTTACATCCCCAACTCAAGGACAATAGGTCAACATTCTAGTCCAACTGTCCGGTGCAGGGGTTAAATCCCCTACCTCGGCATCAGCACACCGGATGTTTCAGAACACGCCTTCGTATCCTTTCGGCCATGCTGACCTCCGGTTGTAGGATGTTGTAAGTTAAGGACTCTTTTATACGTCTTAATGTGTATAGGGTATATGGTGCTGGATTCATATTTGTAAAGTAAAGTAACGACTCCCACTAGACGGTGAGGTCGGCATACCACCGACCGCCTTTAATTTCCCAGGTTCTTTGGTGCCTATTTTAGCCTGGGTCGGCTTGGACGCACAGGTCAATATTTTTTTATTTTGTTTTTTTTGGTTTTTTTATTTTTATTATTTTTACCAAACACCCGCGCCTCTATGGGGATTCGAACATATAACCTCCGAGCCGGCAGACAAGCGTGCAGGTTACCTCGTGACCTCAGCTCCGCCATATTTTTATTTGTTAAAAGTTTGTTGCATATCCTATACAGGCAATAGCAATCAACCCCAGCATTTTGTTGGCTGTTTGTGATTTATTGGCAAGTTTACGTTCAGTAGTTTGCCATTGCTTTCTAATACCATTCATACGATCGTATGAAAGTCAACGCATGGCGGTCTGCTTCCAAATATCACGCAGATATGCGTAATTACAAATTGTATCCGTAACCCCTTTACCACAGAGCCGGCTTATGTTTGTACATGGCAAATAAAGAGGACATAATCAGTTCGATTACTGGCCGCCATTTCTTTCCCAAACAGATTCCCAGAATATTCAGAAACAGTAATCGATAGCCATTTTATGAGGCTGAGTCGATCCCAGAGCGGTACTGGTGGGAAAATATAATTTTCTGGCGGTTGAGGATTGAACTCAGACCACTGATATTGGTACGCAGACAAAGTATTAGCCACTAAGAGACCTCGGTTTCCATGACCACATTAACAGATTGAAAGGCAGGCCGAAACTGAGGCCCTAGCAAAGTAAACATGTTTGCATGATTTGAAGAAAGAAAGACGGCGATGAATGGAACTGTTACCCTCTGAGGGGAATATGTCGGGCAATATGATTACGTCACTTGTGGCGTGTGGTCGACTGATACGAACGTGTAGTAAAGGGTTAATCTTTAACAGCGGGGTCTGTAACACTTCTGAGATTAATATACTGGTTCCGGTAGAAATGTCCTGTAAGCGTGCCAAATAAGACTATACTAGTTGAATATCCAGAACCAGTTAGTTGCAAGTCAAGATGTGGCTGTTAACCCCAGTATGTGTAGGCTATTTGTAATTTTCAAGGCAATTTTATGTTCGTTACTTTGTTATTGCTGTCTGGGCTGACTATGCTGCTAACATTGTGAAAATCAACGCAAAGCATCGGCTTGCAAGTCGCCCGGAGCTAACTTGCACCCGGGCTTGAGAAACTGCCTACCCTATCCCTAAGCAAAAGACAAGTACACAGTAAAGAGGTGTAACACTTTAGAGATTCAAAGCACTGATTCCTGCTGAAATGTCCCCCATACAGGTCAAATGAGACTATACTACCTGAATACCTAAAACAAAGAACGAGGTAAATCATAGCACTAGTTAAGAGAATTTACCTTCTTTACAAGAATAGGAAGTTACCGCCAAAGTGTTGATTTCTTCTCTGCCGCGGTTTTCTCCCATATTAATTTATCTTTCGTTCTATACTCAGCATTACACAACTAGTTTAATGTGTCTGGCTTTACAACAGTGACAAACAAAATTAGCTTCACAAATGTCAGTGCTAGGTTTAGGGTAACTGGCGTATAATTTTGTAGGAAGAATTAGAAGTGTACAAGCTGAAAATCAGGAGCCGGACAGAACAGTCTTGTGCTTCAAAGAAGTAGTCTTGTCCAGTATAAGCCTGCATTAGACCAATCTGCCCTAATCTATATGTACAGGGTGTTTGTACAGTCTCGCTACACTTTGTATGTAGAGCAAATTTGAAAATTTCTTTCTTCCGTTGATAACATCATTTTAGTTTGGAGGCCAAAGAATTACTCCAGCAGACGACAGCCATTCGCAGCGTATTGCTTCATAATGAACTGTGGAGCACATTTTTTTTTACGACGTCATGTACTTCATTTTTCAAATTTGTTCTACATACAAAGTGTAGTGAGACTTTGCAAACACCCGGTACTATGATAGCTGAGAATTATATGTCATTTTCTCAATTTACTACTGACCTCGGCTATCTCAATGGTGTCGAAGCGGCTTGGATTCGCTTAAATCATAGGTTTCATGTCATGTTAACCGCTGCCTACCCAGCCTCCTAGACCACACCAACATTAATTCTTCTTTCTTCTTCCGATGAGATTCCTGGTAGAGTATAGGACCCCAACCACGCAGTCTAAGCCCCTTGTAGGTCAGGTTATGGTTTGTTGGATGTTGCCTGGATTTGTTGTATGTTGTAAGATAGCTGGTCTAAGGTCAGTCAACTGTAGTGGCTATTTACGGCATGCCACCGTCTGTGGCGAAGGGGTAGGGAGCACGACTCACAATCCCGCATACAACTTTCGCAGTCAGCTACAGGTAATTTGGAAGCAGTCCGCCTTATGTTGACTTTTGACAATGGTATGAGCCGCGGTCTTTCAGAAAGCAGTTCAGTAGCACACTACTGAACATCAACTTGCCCAGGAATCAGAAACTGCCTCAAACTCCCTCATTTACAGTTACCTCTCACATATCCTTATTTACAAACATAACCCCACACACATAAACCTACACTTATACACATAGACCCACATTTACACACATAACCCCATAACATATACCCACATTTACACACATAACCTCATAACATAGACCCACATTTACACACATAGACCCACATTTACACACATAGACCCACATTTACACACATAGACCGACATTAACACACATAGACCCACATTTACACACATAGCCCCACATTTACACACATAGACCCACATTTACACACATAGACCCACAATAACACACATAGACCCACATTTACACACATAGACCCACATTTACACACATAGACCCACATTAACACACATAGACCCACAGTTACGCTCACTACTGGCACACATAAGTTCGTATTTATACTCACCATTCACACACACAGACTCACTTTTAACACACACCCTCACACATAGACGCACATTTAGACTCACAACTCACACACGTAAACCCACATTTACGCACGTAGGCCCACATTTACGTACATCATTCACAAGATACATCATCACTTAACCGTATTTCACCTATGTTACTTAAGACACATTGGCTTATCTCTCCTCCCCTCCCTCCATTCATATCCTCTCTGTATTAAATCTTATTCCATTTTCCCTTTCACTGGCGCCCGCCTCCACGGTCAGGCAAGACACGACAGAGCGCTACACACCGCTGTTCATCACACGGCCGCGCCGACACACCTCGCAATCTTCAAGAACGAGAACACACACTCGTTTAAACTGGGTGGACACAAAACAAAGATCAGTGTCACCGCTAGCACTATTAAATACTTGTTTGGCATTTTTTATGTCTATCCTCCGCAGATTAAAGTGATAATTGCCCCCTCCACAATAAATTTAATTGGCCCTCTTCAAATTCTTCAGCCGACAATAATAAATTTCTCCGGCACATCTGCAAGCTTTAACTGCCAGAATCTCGCTTGTGCCAGAAACTGAACCCAAAAGGTAGGCGCACTGAGAATCTCTCTCTTGCAATCTCCTACTTCACTCGCTCACTTCGGAGCGGGAAGGAAGATATATTACTTCTAACTGGTTCAACCTACACGAAGCTCCTGGCTGTAATTTGTATATTTATTTTATTTAATTCAACTGCTTTGTGTGCCTTATGTTTTCAATGTTTTAAATTGTATTCAGCAGGTTATGTAATTCCTTATAATTGTTTCGGGAATTTTAAATGTTGTTTTATGGAAAACACCCATTTTAAAAGTGTTATTGTCTTCATGTATTCTAATCATTAACTGATTCAGTGCCAAACAAAATGTAGATTTGGATCAAACATGGTACACAATCAAATGAACAAATATTATAATGTATTGAAATCGCGGAAGATAGGACGAAACAAAACAAATCACACGATGACCCTAGTATGGCGATATATCGTCCTTCTGGCTAAATGGGAGGTCATATGAAGGGATATATTATCCTTTGACAATGAATCGGTTAATTTCGTGTCAAATACAAATGTAAAGGACCCGTGTAGTATTCTTGAGGACTATGCTTGCATGGTGTTAACCTCAAATGTTAACACACCAGTGATGGTGTGATCATTGTTACGCCGACTTGCCTGCCGCCTCGGTAATCTTGTATTCGAATCCCCACTGTGACGTATTTAATAAACAAATGATTTTGTATCCCAAGTCGACCCAGCCTAAAATGGGTAGCAGAAAATGTCATGGGTAGTGAAGGTGGTCGGGGTGATGTTAACTATATCATCCTTTGTGGGCCGGGTGATCTATACTATATCATCCTTTGTGGGCCGGGTGGTCTATACTATATCATCCTCTTTGGGCCGAGTGGTCTATACTATATCATCCTTTGTGGGCCGGGTGGTCTATACTATATCATCCTTTGTGGGCCGGGTGGTCTATACTATATCATCCTTTGTGGGCCGGGTGGTCTATTCTATATCATCCTTTGTGGGCCGGGTGGGCTATACTATATCATCCTTTGTGGGCCGGATGGTCTATACTATATCATCCTTTGTGGGCCGGGTGGTCTATACTATATCATCCTTTGTGGGCCGGGTTGTCTATACTATATCGTCCTTTGTGGGCCGGGTGGCCTATACTATATCATCCTTTGTGGGCAGGGTGGTATATACTATATCATCCTTTGTGGGCCGGGTTGTCTATACTATATCATCCTTTGTGCGCGCCGGGTGGTCTATACTATAGCATCCTTTGTGGGCAGGGTGGTCTATACTATATCATCCTTTGTGGGCAGGGTGGTCTATACTATCATCCTTTGTGGGCCTGGTGATCTATACTATATCATCCTTTGTGCGCCGGGTGGTCTATACTATATCATCCTTTGTGGGCCGGGTGATCTATACTATATCATCCTTTGTGGGCCAGGTTGTCAATACTATATCATCCTTTGTGGGCCGGGTGGTCTATACTATATCATCATTTGTGCACGCCGGGTGGTCTATACTATAGCATCCTTTGTGGGCCGGGTGGTCTATACTATAGCATCCTTTGTGGGCCGGGTGGTCTATACTATATCATCCTTTGTGGGCCGGGTGGTCTATACTATAGCATCCTTTGTGGGCAGGGTGGTCTATACTATATCATCCTTTGTGGGCCGGGTGGTCTATACTATATCATCATTTGTGCACGCCGGGTGGTCTATACTATAGCATCCTTTGTGGGCAGGGTGGTCTATACTATAGCATCCTTTGTGGGCCGGGTGGTCTATACTATAGCATCCTTTGTGGGCAGGGTGGTCTATACTATAGCATCCTTTGCGGGCAGGGTGGTCTATACTATATCATCCTTTGTGGGCCGGGTGGTCTATACTATAGCATCCTTTGTGGGCAGGGTGGTCTATACTATATCATCCTTTGTGGGCAGGGTGGTCTATACTATATCATCCTTTGTGGGCCGGGTGGTCTATACTATATCATCCTTTGTGGGCCGGGTGGTCTATACTATAGCATCCTTTGTGGGCAGGGTGGTCTATACTATATCATCCTTTGTGGGCAGGGTGGTCTATACTATATCATCCTTTGTGCGCGCCGGGTGGTCTATACTATATCATCCTTTGTGGGCAGGGTGGTCTATACTATATCATCCTTTGTGGGCCGGGTGGTCTATACTATAGCATCCTTTGTGGGCCGGGTGGTCTATACTATATCATCCTTTGTGCGCGCCGGGTGGTCTATACTATATCATCCTTTGTGGGCAGGGTGGTCTATACTATATCATCCTTTGTGGGCAGGGTGGTCTATACTATATCATCCTTTGTGGGCAGGGTGGTCTATACTATATCATCCTTTGTGGGCAGGGTGGTTTATACTATATCATCCTTTGTGGGCAGGGTGGTCTATACTATATCATCCTTTGTGGGCAGGGTGGTCTATACTATATCATCCTTTGTGGGCAGGGTGGTCTATACTATATCATCCTTTGTGGGCAGGGTGGTCTATACTATATCATCCTTTGTGGGCAGGGTGGTCTATACTATATCATCCTTTGTGCGTGGTCTATACAACTGGGGGACTAGCATTATACATCCACTACATCTCAGGGCATTTAAAGGGGGCTTGTACTGTTTCTTCTTCTTCTTCTTCTTCTTCTTCTTCTTCTTCTTCTTCTTCTTCTTCTTCTTCTTCTTCTTCTTCTTCTTCTTCTTCTTCTTCTTCTTCTTCTTCTTCGTCCTCCTCCTCTTCTTCCTTTTCTTTTTCCTCTTCTTGTTCGATCCTTTTTTCTTCTTCGGGTAGTGCATTACGCCTGGTTAAGCACGGCAAAGTTCAGCGGGTTAGACTTCATTGCCCATTTTTGTCAGTTTTGCTTCCTCTAGAACAGTGGTTCTCAACCTTTTTTGGCCCGTGCCGCCTTCACCATATTTTCATAACGTCACCCCCACCCCACCCCCCCCCTTTTTCGTATTCCTACCTAAAGTTTTGGCCCGTGCGCCCCCCCCCCCCCACATACTAAAACAAGTCTAGACGTCCACATAAAACATGATTTGTGGGTCTACTTACTTTATAAATTAATTTTAGAAGGGTGAGACGTACAGAACCGTACAGTATGAAGGGAAAAACAATATCAAGTAATCGGTTCTTGTATTAACGCGATCTTGAAATAATCTTAATTCCCCCCCCCCCCATATTCACTGGAAACCCTAAATTCCATCCCCCCCCCCCCCCCCCCCCCCCCCCCCCCCCCCCCCCCCCCCCCTGCGAGGAATTCCCCACCGGTTGACAACCACTGCTCTAGAAGATTAATCCATGGTAACGGGCCCAATCTACCGGCCTGGGGCAGACATGGCAACCTCCCAGCCACAGCTATGCCCCCTGGTACATCATGTAATCAGATCATCTCAAGTCGAGCAGAAGGGCCCCTGACTGTTACTTACTTAAACACAAGCTTCAGCCAGCGCATTAGTGTAGTTGATAGGGGACAACACTGATACTGTTGTGACCATGGTCGGACCAGGGATTCACGCCTGCGTCTGTCGTCTGCTAACAGAGGCCAAGACTGACCATCTATTCCTCCGTGCATTCCGGCCTGCAAAATACGCATGCCCTAACACATCACAGAAACAGCAGATTCCTGCTTCGGGGCATTGATTTTTTTTTTTTTTTTTTAAATTAAATTAAATTAAATTTTAACACAAGCTTCAAGGCCTATTAATTTTATTGATTTAACAGTGACGTCAAATAGTCAGGCCGAATAAAAATTGACGGTACATGAGAGTGTGTAGGTGTGCGGCTGTTGTGATTCATAGTGTTAGGGAGTGGCAGGGTCATTCGAGGGCATAGCAGCTTGCCATATGAGATATCCTGAGATGATAGTTTTCCGATACTGCCAAAGGTTGGGTTGTGAGGGAGTGGGAGGAGGGGTTGTGGATGAGGTAGCCTGTAGAGCAGTGGTTCTCAACCGGTGGGGAATCCCCCCCCAGGGGGGCATTTTAGGGTTTCCCGGGGGGGGGGGGGATTAAGAATATTTCAAGATCGCGTTAATACAAGAACCGATTACTTGATATTCTTTTTCCTTCATAATTTACCGTTCTGTGCGTCTCACCCTTCTGAAATTAATTTTATAACATAAGTAGACCCGCAAATCACGTCTTATGTAGACGTCTAGACTTGTTGTAGTATGTGCTATTAAATTTAGCATCCATTATTACGTATACTATGTAGGGGCGGGGGGATTTTAGGAAGGAAATACGAACGGGAGGGGGAATGACGTAATGAAAATATGGTGAAGGGGGCACGGCCAAAAAAGGTTAAGAACCACTGTTGTAGAGAGTGGAGATAAGGAGAGTGAATACTTTGACAGGAATTGTCCGTCTCTAGTTTCGTTCATGTTACATTGAGAGAAAAACAGCTATCAAAGCGAGGGCGATTTAGAAATAACGATTCGGCAAAGGTTCTGGAATGATTCGGAGACAGAGAGAAACAAATAGAGAGAGAGAGAGAGAGAGAGAGAGAGAGAGAGAGAGAGAGAGAGAGAGAAAGGGAGAGAGAGATACGGAGAGGCATAGAGAAAGGCTGAGACGATGATACATAAAGAGAGACGGAGAGAAGAGGAATGTGGAGATAGACTGAGAGTCGAGGAGAGACAGACATAAAGACACGTAGACAAGATTGAAAGACACATAGAACGAACGAACGAACTTTATTTTCAAAGGGTCAGAAATTGGGCACGCAAGCCCGTGTTACATTCCTTTCCAATCATTCATAGTTCGTTCATCAATTGTACATGTTACAGTTACATAGGGGACCCAAAAAAAAAACATTGTAAAATGTATGTTGCAAACATAAACAATGCGTGTTATCATGTTATGAGGCAGGCAGGCAGACACACGTATACACGCAAATTCATAAACACATACATGCAATCCTGCATACATACTTACAATCATTTACCCAAAAGACATAGAGAATCATTGAGAAACCAACACACATACACACACACACACACTCACACAGAGAGAGAGAGAGAGAGAGAGAGGAGAGAGAGAGAGAGAGAGAGAGAGAGAGAGAGAGAGAGAGAGAGAGAGAGAGAGAGGCGGACGAGCACGAATAAATAAATAGACGTAGGTACAAAGATGTCCTGTAAAAGGATATGCGAATTAAAAACAAAAAGGTACAAAGAAAGATAGACAGTCTGACAGAGAGTAAAAAAATAGATTGAGAGATTAAGACAGAGAGATTGAGAAAGAAAGACAGGGTGTTGAAAGATAGCTCTTTGGAAACAAGAACTTGAAACAGAACTTGAGAGAGTAAATTTAAAAGGGAGAGAGGGATAGGTCTTGAGAGAGCACTCGAGAGACAGGTCTTTCTAGAGAGGGTGTCTTAAGAATGAAGTATAAATGCTGAGAGAGATAGCTTCAGAAAGAGAGAGGCGGGAAGAAGAAAGAGAATGAGCTTATGGAGAGAGGTCTTAAGAGAATGAGGGAGATGGTTTAAGAAAAAAGAGCTTGACAGAACTAGCTTATAATAGAAAGTAGACATTGTTATGCATAACTTAGGCCCAGCCTGAAGAAACTGCCTGAAACAGAGAATGGTTTGAAAGACAAGCGAGCTTGCTGGCTGGTAACTAAAGACAGATTTCTAGACAGATTTATACAAGTCATATCTTGAGGGACAAAAACAGGTGGGAAAACAATTACTCGAAAATTCTTGTTGCTGTTTGATTCCCTTTAGCGCCGCCTGCAAGCTTTTTGATAACGTCTGCCTCTCGCTGTCGACATTCCTGGCCCGCCGCATGTCTTCGTTATGATATGATTTCTCCTGTCTCTGACACTCCATATATCATCTTGCTAAATATCAGATATCTTGGCAGCGAACCTATCGTCTGCAGGCTGGTGCATGCGTCCTGAGAACAGTTCTGGGCGTTATGATTCATTGTGGCGCTGATTTGTTTCATAATTGGCATGATCGGGTTTCTGGAGTCGGAGACTTGGGAGGCAGGCAGAGAAAATCGCTCCCGTAGGACTTTCACTTAGCCCAACTTGGGTGTGTGGCATCGTTAGTTGGAAGCCCGAAGTTCGCTTAATCGAAACGGTTCCTTAAACTTCATGCTTTGATCAGCTGTGCACTTCGTCGTTGAAGAAAGGCACAGCATCTTCCAACTTCCATGGGATGTGTTTTCATGATGGAGCACGAGTACGCGACGTTAGAGGAAAGAACCCATAAGGGTGGTGACTGAACGCAGAGAAGATACAATATAGCAACTATACATGGCTGCCTCTGTGATAAGATACAATATTAGCCACATATACGTGGTAGACTCAAGGAGATTAAGGCAGAATATTAGAAAATATACGTGACCGATTTTTCATAGATTAAGGTTCAATTTTAGCAATTAAAAAGGGCTGACTCTTTGAGATAAGATACAGTATTAACACTTGGTCGACTTGGTCGACTCGTGAATAGTAAGATACAATATTAGCAACTAAACATGGCCGAATCTTTAGGGACAAGGATACAGTATTTCCAACTATATATGGGTGTCTCTTGAGAATTAAGGATACAATATAAACAACCATACATGAGTGCCTCTTGAAGATTAAGGATACAATATTTCCAACCATATATGGGTGCCTCTTGCGGATTAAGGATACAATATAAACAACTAAACGTGGGAGATAAGATATAATATTAGCAAATACACATGGCATACTCTTGACAGATAATGGATAAGATAAGAACTAATGAGAAACTGGAAGGAAAAGCATCACGGTTACGGACGCAAGAAGATGAATTATTCCTCTCTGCGACGCTTAACCTCGGTGGCGTAGTGACTAGAACTCGCCTGCTGACCTAATAGTAAGGGGTTCAATCCCCGCTGGGGTGGATTCGAAATTTCAAAAATATACCTGCTTTCCCAGGTCGATGCAGACTAACATTGATACCAAGAATATCTTGGAATGCAAAGGCAGCCGACTTGATACAGAGGACCTCACCACCGAAATAAGGGGCTAGCATGGCATGTCATGTGCACTTTAAGGCTCGTGTGAATGGGTAGTTTACAGGGTAGTTTACAGGGTAGTTTACAGGGTAGTTTACAGGGTAGTTTACAGGGTAGTTTACAGGGTAGTTTACAGGGTAGTTTACAGGGTAGTTTACAAATTTACTTAGACGCTTAACGGCAACAGTGGGATCAGAGGAATAAAGAAGAAGCAGTGTCACAATTAGGACCTGATCATTCGGGGCCGCATCGATTGACGGATGTTAGATGCGGCGATCGGACAAGATTTGAGTTATAGTCTACAATGGGTGACGTTGTGATATTCTCATCATCATCAAGTGCCCTGCCAGTTGGCGTAGGCGTTCATGGCTCTCCACAGATCTCTGTCTTTGGTGTTCTTGATCAACTCTGATGATGATATTCATGCATACCATTTTCTCAATCTATCCAGCATCATTTCTCTTGGTCTGCCTCTGCCTCTCTTCCCCTCGATATTTCCAGTTGTCACGATGTTCTCCATTGTGTGATATTCTAGTATGATAATTTAGTCGCGTCTAGCGTAAGCCACGTGGTCAAGTAGTTACATACCCGCCTCACACGCCAGTGATCCGGAAGTTCAATCTCTGGTCCAGTCAGAGATATGCACTACTGACGAGCTCAAGTTGAGAGCGAAACGAGTCTAATGCTTCCAATCTCACATGGACAAGGCCCAAGGACGTACCAGAATTCAGTCACAGTTGCCAGTAGTGGGTTGTGCTCAATCTTCAAATAAATAGCTGAGTTCTGCATTTGCCTCACGGACCCACACTCACCCACTGGACCCCAACTTACCCACCAAGCAGATGGATAAACTTATCTAGAAACGTATCAAGAATCTAGGGCGCCCACTGCGTGACGACAACACGGACAGACAGCAATTATACCCCAGCCCTCGAAATCCCCCCGGCGGATGTCAACAATGGTAACTGAATGCGGTAATGGTAGTTGTTAGTTGAAGTCAGTGGGATAGACTGAAACAGCCAGCACCCTAGAGGGACGTGCTAATATCAGGCATTGTGTCTAAACGTTTGCCATTAAACCGGACAGAAAATTGTTAGAGAAACGGCGCAAATATCATAATAATATTAGAAATGTGCCAGGAATCTGGTGTGAGCGTTAGATGTGTCTTATGTCACAGATAGTTTAAAGTTTCCTCACGCATTTCAGCTCGCCCTTCCCTCCCCGTCTCCACGTACCCGTTATTAGCTACTTTGTGAGGGAGTAAAAACAATGGTTGGGGGAGGGGAGAGGAAGAGCGAGCAGCAGGCTGCTGGAGGATCAGCTGTGTGGGTTTAGTGCAAGGGAAAGCCTAGTATACGAGAATGTTGATTCAGATGCCAGTAATATTTTAAAGGTAACATTGGGGAATTTGTGCACGCTCTCTAGCACGGAATGCATTGGGGATATATTGACACGGCTTGTGAGGGATTTTCTGTATGTATCTCTGTATTGAGAAGAGAGATATTGGAGAATACCATGACAACTGGAAAGATCAGTGGGGAAAGATGCGGAGGTAGACCAAGAGAAATAGTGATGGGTGGACTGAGACGGTGGCGTAGTGGAATACCATCAGCAGAGTTCATCCATGGCACTAAGGACCGAGATCTGTGGAAATATAACGCCTACGCCAGCTGGCATGGCACATGATGATGATAATAACTATGCATAGCGACCTAGAATCCATTTATAGGCTTAGGTTTTTTTTTCTTTGTGTAACTGTTATGTTAACAATTGTGGGTGCGTAACTGTTACTTTAACAATTGTGGGTGTGTAAGTAAATAGCCCTGTCACACACCTTAAGGCTACCGGACACACGGTGCTAGACCCTTATCTTCATACATCAGTTGTCAGTGGAGAGGTTATGTGGTCAATATACATCGGCCGCCTTCACTTCCCAACGCATTTCCAGGGACCCAGGATCCCAAGTTAAGTGTACAACATCCGCCTCTATGCCAATTCGAACTCATGACCACGGGGATGTAAGCAAGCGTGTAGCCACTACGTTACCACGACTCCCTTTAGTAGTTTTCCTTGTCTACAATTTGCATACTTTCTTATTTATTTGTCTGCTAAAAATTCCAGTTATTTTGCGTCCTTTTTTCTCTCTGTTGACTGCTCCAAAACTCGGAACGCGGAAGGCAATCAAAGGAGGGCAGACAGCTACGTGAGCAGAAATGAAGGCTGGTGTGGGGGGCGCGAAGAACAGGTGCAAGAGTTGCTGCCTGACTCGCTGGTGGGGCCCTCGTTTATGAGTGAGTGCCGTGTATGTTATGCGGGGTGTAATAATAAATATTGCTAATGGTGCCAGCAGATAACATGTACGGCGAGGGGGGAGCAGGTAATTTGTCTACCGCAGAGTCGGTGTATTGTTTTCCGTGTGAAGACCGCGAGCGGTGGGGGTGGGGGGGGGGGGGGGTGTCAATACAACAGTCACACACAGAGACAAAGAATAATTTACATATATGGATACGTGCAAATCACATTAGCATTAGTTAAGTTTATATATATATATATATATGTGTGTGTGTGTGTGTATGCATTCATTGCATGACACACAATCAGTTGTTTAGGCACGACTCACTGACTATGTACACACACCATGACACAACGTAGACACAAAAGAAATAAGTTCTTTTGGTACAGAAGTGTAATGCGCGTATGTGGAGATTGATAGAAGGAGGGTCGGAAAGGAAACAATAACAGTTTTAGTGCCGGTCCCGGTGATTCTCTTGTGAGTTGTTGCTCGAATCGCTTGGGAACATACACATCCTTTGTGTACCGGTTGTACTGTGGCTCTCAAACGTAATAGGCAGGCTTCTCTGGTGTGGCGGGAAGATGTTTATTTTTGTTTTCATTATGATATAATATAATAACGTGGCAAGTATGAAGGAGACAGTGATTGCAGATGGATCACACACTAAGCGTGTGGGCTGTCAGATGGTGCGTGAAAGTGAAAATGACCATGTGTTAACGTGCATCCATTACCGTAAGAATTGGACTGATCAGCAGCATATTCCCTACCGCCATGGGTTGTAGTTATCACGCCTTGTTTTAAACACAATGTAAAATACTTTCGCCTGTCAAGACGACAAAGTATCTTCAACAGCGAGCATGAAGTGTGTGTGTGTGTGCGTGTGTGTGTTGTGTGTGTGTGTTGTGTGTGTGTGTGTGTGTGTGTGTGTGTTTATTTGTGTGATGAAGCGACTTAGCAGTGGAATTGTGGCTTTTGAGAAGAATCATGAGAATGTTGTTGGCAGATGGGGGAAAAACACAAGCGCTGGGGTATTCGGAACTGCCTTTGTTACCGAGCGCTCACAAAAACCATAATGTAGAGACAAATGAAATGCGTGTGGCATTTCAACGGAGGTGATGCAATAAAGACAGTCTTTTGTGGGAAACAGGTTTTCAGTTGTGAGCCTCTGAGACTACACATGTTCTGTCACTCTGCTAATTTTCAGCATCTGAAGTTGATAGGGAACTGCGCTGATAATGTCATGAGTACGGTCGGACGTGGGTTAGTCGCCTGGGCTTGTCGATTGCCAAGGTGAGAGAAAGATAGACCAACTATTTCTTCTTCAATTAGGGCCTACAAAATGTAATGGGGCTTTCAATTCAGAGATCCGTAGCAGGGAATTGCTTTCGGATATTTTAGTAATAATATTATTTTATCAAATATGCATTAATGTAGTCACTACAATGTTACATCCGTGATTTTGTATGTTGTGTTTTCTTGTTGTTATTTGCTGATGTAGGCTAGTCACAGCAACGGCCTCTGTTTTCTGTTATTGTAAGACTGCCCTACAAGTCTTGTTTTTCTTTTGTTAACATGGATAAGTGTGAAGACAATGCCTGGAGCTTGATGTAACACTGATCACTTCGCACTATATACAACTGGCACTGTAGAGAAAATAAGCAGATCTAAAGAAAATAACACAGATATTGTAAGAACACATAATGCAATTTAAGAACGACACAGAGCGATTGTGAAAATCAGATACAATGCAATACCTAAAATACAAAGCATGCATGAACAATGGACAATGCTGAAGACTATCCATCAGACAAGTAAATAGATATTACCGGAAAAAGACAAAATGCTAAGAAGAAATGAATGACTGAACACATCTTAAAGTTGATGAACAGAAGAAAACAAAGTGAAATTGACAACGAAAAATATAAGATAAATAAAGATGAAAATGTTAGTAAGTAGATGTAAATGTTAGTAAGTAGATGTAAATGTTAGTAAGCAGATGTAAATGTTAGTAAGTAGATGTAAATGTTAGTAAGTAGATATAAATGTTAGTAAGTAGATATAAATGTTAGTAAGTAGATGTAAATGTTAGTAAGTAGATGTAAATGTTAGTAAGTAAATGTAAATGTTAGTAAGTAGATATAAATGTTAGTAAGTAGATGTAAATGTTAGTAAGTAAATGTAAATGTTAGTATGTAGATGTAAATGTTAGTAAGTAGATATAAATGTTAGTAAGTAGATATAAATGTTAGTAAGTAGATGTAAATGTTAGTAAGTAAATGTAAATGTTAGTATGTAGATGTAAATGTTAGTAAGTAGATATAAATGTTAGTAAGTAGATATAAATGTTAGTAAGTAGATGTAAATGTTAGTAAGTAAATGTAAATGTTAGTATGTAGATGTAAATGTTAGTAAGTAGATATAAATGTTAGTAAGTAGATATAAATGTTAGTAAGTAGATATAAATGTTAGTAAGTAGATATAAATGTTAGTAAGTAGATGTAAATGTTAGTAAGTAGATATAAATGTTAGTAAGTAGATATAAATGTTAGTAAGTAGATGTAAATGTTAGTAAGTAGATGTAAATGTTAGTAAGTAGATGTAAATGTTAGTAAGTAGATGTAAATGTTAGTAAGTAGATATAAATGTTAGTAAGTAGATATAAATGTTAGTAAGTAGATGTAAATGTTAGTAAGTAGATGTAAATGTTAGTAAGTAAATGTAAATGTTAGTATGTAGATGAAAATGGTTAAGTTAGTTAGTTGGCTGGCTGGTCATTACATTATCCTCACTGTAAATCGAATCATTCAACCCATAAGTGCTCACCCTCAGCGTTGCCCGTATACACACTAACACACACACACACGCACACACACACACACACACACGCACGAGCGCACGTGTCCACAGCGTGGGGCATAGAGGGAGAGAAAAGTCTGAGAGCCCCTGAGGTGGAGGTTGTGCCATACCGTCGTGTGAGTTCAGTTTATGTGTGTTGTCATGCGCGGTATTTGACATCTCCCGTGTTTTACATTCCCGCCCCGCGTGCGCCACGCAGGGGCGGCAATAAATCCAAGGAGAAGATAGACAATTCTCACACTTCTAGCGTGCACTAGGAGTGGGGAGAATCAGTTACTCATGCTAAGAATTCTTCTTGTCATATTAACTGGTTATTTCATTAAAATTTCTATTGTCATCTCCTGTTTTGTCTCGATTCTTCATATTACACGAGCGGAATGGAGGCTCACAGAAAAATAGAGGGATAAATGGCGAGAGAGAAGGGGGGGGGGAATAGCGAACGAGCGAGAGAGACAGCGAAGCGAGAGAGAGAGAGAGAGAGAGAGAGAGAGAGAGAGAGAGAGCGCGCGTGGTAGATCGAGAGAGAGAGAGAGAGAAAGGGAGAAAGAGATACAGACAGACAGATATACGTTGCGACAAACATTTTATTTACAAACAGATATACGGACCACCTATACACACAGACAGATAAGAATAGATATAGAGACAGGTAGGTATTTAGGTAGGTATGTAGAAAGAGAGAGAGAGAGAGACGGAGAGAGAGAGAGAGAGAGAGAGAGTGAGAGAGAGAGAGAGGCCGAGCTTGGATGAAGGCAGACGAGCAGGCAGTCAGGGACAGAGAGAGTAAGAAACAGAGAGAATGAGAGAGGGAGGAGGGGGGGGAGTAGCCTGTAAAGTCCCACAAAATAATACTGTATATAAAAACAATATAGGTCTGTCTGCACGTAGAAGAAACACCTGCAGTTACCCCCAGGTTTACTTGTCTTCGGTAGCCACGATATGGCAGTAGCCAGTACGCTTCCTTGCCGGCCTCTTGGTCATGTGATCGAAAAGCCCTTCGAGGCGGCGATTACTTTCAAAACTGACCTGGGTTCCCTCGTCGACCCAGTCTGAAATGGGTTCAGGACATTTTCTGGAATGGTAAAGTTACTGATACGATCTTGACTTCTTCTTCTGCGTTCATCCGAAGTTTTTTTTTTTTTTTTCTCGGACGTGATTGCATTGTGCCTGTTTACAGCAGAGCTGCGTTCTTGCGCCGTTAGGTCGACACATCCGACTTCTGCGGGCATTTGTTGACCGGGTTAACCTTCCCGGTGGTACGATCTTGACTACATCAACCACCGAGTTCCGGTTGGTCTAGAAAGACTTAAGGTTTGCGCCATATCATTGTGTGGAAACGGGCTGTTTACTTATTTACCTTAGCCTCAAATTGCTGCTGTGCTCTTAATTTACAAATGATATTGACTGCACAGATATTCGTGGATATGTGAACATTATTTCCAGTGATGTGTGTGTGTACATACGTTGATAAACATTACCATAAAGTAATATTTTCTTAGTTCTTCTTACAGTCCATGCTGTGTGGCGTTGATTCGTCTATCTACAGCAGTGGTTCTCAAACGGTGGGGAATTCCCCCTCCCCCTCCCTCAAGGGGGGGGGGAGGAACTGTAGGGTTTCGGGGGGGGGGGGAATTAAGATTATTTCAAGATCGCATTAATACAAGAACGAGTTACTTGATATTGTTTTTCCCTCTAACTTTTACGGTTATGTACTTCTCGCCCTAATGAAAGTCGCTTTATAACGTAAGTAAAAATATCACGTTTTATGTAGATGTCTAGACTTGTTCAAGTATGTGTTATTAAATTTAGCTTACATTTTTATGTATACTGTGGAAGGGTAGTGGGGGGGGGGGATTTATAGGGAGGAAATTCGTAAATGAGGGGGGGGGGGAGAGGGAATGACGTTCTGAACATATGGTAATGGGTGGCATGGACCAAAAAAGGTTGAGAACCACTGATCTACAACCTTCTATATCATATACTGTTAGTCATTTACGATGCTATGTTCCTCCATGTAATGATGTCAATTCATTTACGATGCTATGTTTCTCCATGTAATGATGTCAATTCATTTACGATGCTATGTTCCTCCATGTAATGATGTCAATTCATTTACGATGCTATGTTCCTCCATGTAATGATGTCAATTCATTTACGATGCCATGTTACTCCATGTAATGATGTCAAACTGTCGGGTATTTTCTCTCCCCACATCTCCTCTCCTCCAACCTTTCCGACGTTCTCCAACTTTCTTCTTCTCATGATGTCCACAAGTAATGCACACTGTATTCTTCTGTTGAGAGTAACAAGCTCTTTTTATGAGTTAAAAGATATTTCCATTACTCCTTTAATCTGTCCACGATGTTCTATTTATTTTTCTGCTGAGAGTAACAAGTTCTCTTTATGAGTTAAAAAATATCTCCATTACTCTTTTAATCTGTCTGCTATATTCTCTTTATTCTTCTGTTGAGAGAAACAAGTTCTCTTTATGAGTTAAAAGATATTTCCATTACTCTTTTAATCTGTCCAATATGTTCTCTTTATTCTTCTATAAAACCACATCTCTATAGCTAATTTCTCAATATTCTAATTGTCCATGATACACTTCCGTACGCCAAAACAAACCTGATATAAATTCCCAAGACCTCATTTCTCTTATCTCGACGGACATAGTTATACTGTACATACTATTATTAATCTTGTGAAATGCTTCTTTATCTTAGGCTATTCAACATTTAACTTTTTTAACACATCTTCCATCTGCTGCTATCAAAATGCCCACATACTTAAATACATTGGCTTGTTTCAGTTCAAGAGTTAAAATAATAACTGTCTGAGACAACGAGTTAACATTCCCACATGCCCCAAATTTTGTTTTCCCGAGTTCAACAATGACAGATTTCTTGAGAGCGTTCTCACCCTGTGTCTTTCACCAGTAATAGAATATTCTGGTCTGTTTATTTGGCATGGTCGATCATTCCTGTAAGAGCCACTGGGCAGCTGAAGAAACTTGACCCTGCTCGGGGAGAGGGCCCAGAAGTTATAACAATATTAGGAGGATCAATCAAGACCGCTCCAAGAGAGAAATGTATCCCTCCAGATTACTTATCATCTAGTGACCTTCTCTGATTACCTGCCTCCAGAAGTGACCAATCGAATTGCTCTAATCAAACGGACGGAGCCAATCGAGACTGCGCCTAATTGAGTTCTAGTCTCAGAGGGTTTTTCATAATAAATGAGATATGAGATGTGAGCCGACTTGTAAATTGTTCATTATCGGCCTCAGAAATCTGACTGTGCATCTGGTTATTGTCAGAGTGGCTACCAGCAGCGATTAGTACTGAATGTGTGTGTGTGTGTGTGTGTGTGTGTGTGTGTGTGTGTGTGTGTGTGTGTAAGAGAGAGAGAGAGAGAGAGAGAGAGAGAGAGAGAGAGAGAGAGAGAGAGAGAGAGAGAGAGAGAGAGAGAGAATGGTGTCTTTAGGAGCGTCGTCACGTAGCTATTGCTTTGCAGCTTGTGTGTGACAAACCGTCACAAAAGTCCAGAAGTGATATTTGCCGGGTTTCTTACTATCTATATTTGACAGTGTGTTGTTAATTTGGTGCACTTAGCTTCTGGTGTCTTTGTTTTGGACGGATTACGTATGGTCTCTTCTTTTATCCATATATTGCTATCGGTTTAATAAGAAGCGGTTTCTGTTATTTGGCTCATAACACTCTGTGCAGATTGGTTCTCTTAAATGGATGTAGCCTTTCTTAGCCTCTTTCCACATTCGTTTGTTTGCTGTATATGTTCCCTGATTTGTGTTTTTCCTTTTGGTTCTATTGTTGGCTGTAACGTACTTCAGCTTTTCTTGTTTTTTCTCCACTGTGTTTCCATTCTCTAAGCTTTACTTCTTGTTAATTGACTGTGTGTGTTTTACCTAACTCTACTTCCATGTCTTTTTAACAGCTGCGAGAGATTTTAAACGTGGGCATTGCATTTACGCCGGTCTCTCTGTCTGAGGGGTTACAACACTTTCTCCGTAATCCCGTTTATCACGCAGAGTCTCGTAGCAGGGCGAGAGCTGGGAGCGGTTCGACCCCCGCTGGTGACTTGCGGGATAACTGAGCCGCCCGCTCAGAAAGCAATGGCAAACTACTGAGCGTAATCTTGCCAAGAAATCAACATACAGCTGAAAAATGCTGGTGTTGACAGCCATGTCCTTTAAAGGATATGCAAAACATTGCATTTACAGGTCGTCCCAGAATGCAAGATGCTCTATTTACTACTCCTGTATTACGGACAATGTACCATCTCCTTCCTCATATTTCTGTCTCTACTTTACTTCTCCGTGTGTTTTTGGGCCAGCGTCTATTTATGTTTTGTAGTAGAAACTAACATACACCCAAGCCACTCAACCTCCACCTTTGAATATACAGTCCGAGCCACAGCTTGGCTGGTCTAAAAATAATTGAGCTGATGTAACTATAATGCGAACAATGTCAAGCTTGCTAATGACTGTTACGTTGAATCTTTAGAACTATCTTGCATCTGTTTGTTTACAGGTAGTGAGTATTACACTGATCTTGGGTTATTCAGGTAATGAGGTCCGGCTTCTGATATTTTACGAGCAAGCCGTTTTAATATGACCTCACAGGCATTGGAGTATGAATTCTGTTTAAGTCAAACTTGTTCGGTGAAGGTCATAACTCGTGAGTCAAAAGGTCATTAGTGTCGATAATTTAGGGTAACAGACGGGGATCGTCACTTTATGTCTTTTTATGTTTCGGTATTTTGGAGATTGCAAAGAGGATAGTGAACTGGTGTTCCGGTATTGTACTAGTGGGTTCAGTTGTCTCGATCTTCTTCTTCGTCTGCTGGTAATTACATGACCTGGAAGAATAGGGTGTTCGACAAATAAGTTGAAACGGATATTTAGTTAATTGGTTGGTTGGTTGGTTAATTAGTTGGTTGGTTAATTAGTTAATAGGCAGGTTGGTTCAATATGACCCTACATGGCCCATATGCCATCCATGCTACCTGACCTCCCTGCCAAGTCCGCCACCGTCCAGTCATATATATATTTATTATTTTTAAGTTGTTTGGTCTCAGGAGTCAATGAAACAACAAATGCACTGGACGAATATAGCCAAGTTCCTGACTTAAATCAAAGTAATATTACATAAACAAGCAATAACAAATTAAAGCATGGATGCACGAAAACAATAACTAGCTAATAATGCGCAATATGGTGAACATAATGAAGTAGGAACGTTTAGTAAAAGTAGTATAAACTATGAATGATAGTAAAGGCGGGAATGAAAACACAAACTACTAACACAAAACAAACAAAAGATTCAGAATGAAACACAATAGTAAGACGAAATCAAATGAAAGAATGTTTAACAGTGGTAATTAATCCTGACGATGACGAATGAAGGGTGAGTATAGACAATAAAGACAACCTTACACCGATACATCTTGCTTCAGAAATGAAATGTCAAAAAATGTGAGTAAACAAAGAGCTGCAAGGACGTTGTAAAACATGTGCAGACGATAAAACAAACAATGTAGATGACGAATTGCTTGAACTGGGAGTCAGGCGTGAAGCTGTTATTTCATTTGGACGTCAGCTCTGTTATTTATCGTCTGTACAATGGGGCAGCGCTGCAGTAGTGCTTCTTTTCTTTCGGGTTCGGATATTTGTTTCTTTGTACGCAATTAAAGTGTAGAGCACGGGCGTGCATGCACACACACAAATACACATATGTACCTACATATAAACAGGCATACATCGCTGCATTCTATAAGCGCGATACTAGAGCACAATATATTTCGAAACCACCTTTACCATTCACAGATTTACACTCTAATTAATATAGGAGCCGTCCAAATAAGGATAAGAGCGCTCGTTCTTAAACTTCATGTGCACTGATGGCGAAGAAGGCGGTTCAATCCCTACATAGGCATTATGTTGGACTTTCAAACAATCGTAAACTACGAACGAATATCAAACAACATTTTCCCGCAGTGAATTTCTACTGCTCGTAGAAAAACTAAGAAGTATAAACGGACAAATGGCACCAATACTAAAGAACAAACATGTATCAATAACTACTAAGAAATCACTTTACAACACAATCTTCCTGCCAACTCAATGCTACCAATGCCAAACCTGGACAATGACAGAAAAAGAGAAAAGAAAAATCACAACAACAGAAATGAGGTTCCTGAGAAGAATACTCAACGTATCAAGAAGAGATAAGATCAGAAATGAAGAAATCAGGACTAAAGTGGGGGTTAAAGCAGCACTAGATTTTATCAGAAAACAGCAAATCAAATGGTTTGGCCATGCAAGTAGGTTACCAGTCAACAGCATACCACAGCAAGCAATGATGTACAGACCAGATGGAAACAGAGGAAGAGGCCGACCAGGTAAACGTTGGACGGAGGGAATAGCAGAGTCCATGGGAATATCGATATATGAAGCCCATAATCGGGCACTCTCACGAAGTTTATACTTCACCTCGACACCGCAAGGTACAAGAGGAACATGATGAGATGAGATGAGATGAATTTGAATAACGAAGACACAAACCATATATAGTAAGATTTATTGCCTGGCACATTTCGCTGTATCTCGTCAGGTACTTACTGCAGATGTCACACAACATAGAGTAAAATAATTAGAATCATCGTTCAGGCTGAAATATACACATATTCACACAGTAATATCAGTTGTTTACCATGGTAATTTTAAACTGACTATCATGTCTTTCTGTTTGCACAAAATTGGCTTGTGAAGGTGGATCATTATAGCTTCTGCAAAATTTAACAAACGACTATGTTGTGTATGAAACATCACGCGAAAAGCGCTGTCCCTTTCAATGAACGATGATTCTAATTATTTTACTCTATGTTGTGTGACATCTGCAGTAAGTACCTGACGAGATGCAGCGAAATGTACCAGGCAATAAATCGTACTATAAACGGTTTGTGTACGAACGAACAGTTGCCTTGAACAGCAACCTGTGGTTATTATTGAAAGATAAAAATTTAGCAAACTAGTACGAAAAAAACAAAACAACCAAGGACGAAGAAGGATATACTGATAGCTGCATATCTTTTTTATCGGACGTCGCAATCAATGCCAACATTATTTGAAGTTTGTGTTATTTTCTAGGGGGTTTTACGTTCAGTAGTTTGCCATTGCTTTCTGAACGGCCGCCGCTCAAACTGCTGTTTAAAGAAAACCGGTCTGCTTCAACATCAACAGCGGCTGACTTGGAACAAAGTATGTTGTGATTGTGAAACTGTTCCCACTCCACCTACACCATGGAGACATACTGTGAACGTAGACTTGTGTGAACGATGTGAAACTGTTCTCACTCCACCTACACCATGTAGACATACTGTGAACATAGACCGGGGTCAACGATGTGAAACTGTTCTCAATCCTCCTACACCGCGTAGACATACTGTGAACATAGACTGGGGTTAACGATGTGAAACTGTTCCCACTCCACCTACACCATGGAGACATACTGTGAACGTAGACTGGGGTGAACGATGGGAAACTGTTCTCACTCCACATACACCACGTAGACATACTGTGAACGTAGAACAACGTACGACGGAGGATGAACGAAGGAGAACAACAAATGCAGAAAGTGAAGAAAAGGAAAGAGGAAACAGAAAGGAAGAGGATTACAGAAGACATCCTAAACGTACATTACATTTTTAATGAAATCTCTGCAGGCAGCGCTGGGATGGCTGGAATCCGGTAACAAATGACCATCAGTGGTCAGCCGAGCCCACGTGATGGATGTGATCATATCTCCTTTCTTCAGTGAAATAATCACAGGGCAGACATCATCATTTGTCAAGATGTGTTGCGCGTATTTCTTGTGCTTGATTCTTCCTTCTTGGGGTGTTACCAGCAAACCGGGCTATGGGAATTTAGTATCGCCGAGACCATGGAAATGTGAATATACAGGAAAATGTGTGGAATGCTTTAGACATAAAAATGGTTGTCCTATGGGAGATATGTCGTTGGGATGTGACGATTTAGATATTATAGGTCAGGGGATAATGAGACTTAAGTGACTAGTTACCTTCCCCGGCGCCCTTGTTTCTGAGATAATTATTAGAGACTTCTGGAAATTATCCAGTGTCTTTTTTACAAGGCTAGACGGACTTCAGAGCCGTACTGGTTGGAAAGAAGAATGGTGTCTGCCTGTCTACCTGTCTGCCTGCCCATCTCTCATGAGTGTTGTTATTCGTCCGTGCGATAACTGAAAGCAGGCCCCGTGGCTAAGGTGTGACGGGCGCAGTTCGTGATCCCGCATACCCGCGTTAGAAACGCAGCTGCGCGATGTTGCAGCAGACCGAGTTGCAATGGTTTTGAACGAAATAGTATTGGTGCATGTCTTTTAGAAAGCAATGGCAACCTACTGAATATAAACTTGCCAGGAGATCACAACAGCAAATATATGCTGGTGTAGACTGCAGCGTCCTGTAAAGGACATGCTGCTAACTTGTTTTTAATAACTGAAAGCTGAGTCAATTACTTATAATCAACAGCCGGTATCAGAATTTATAAGAAAGGATTGAGAAGACGATGGTGGTAGATGCCAGAAATAATCAGGAAATGTCATTTTGTGGTGATGAGACCAGGTCCATATCACTTTTGAAAAGAGTCCTTTAAATGACTCTAGTAGTGAACAGAACGGAGCCGCGGTGGTGTAGTGGCTAGAACGCTCGCCTGTCCACCAACTGGTCCTGTACTTGAATCCCCATCCAGCTCGTTCTTTTCTTGTGTGGTTTGCAAAGGGTTCACGGGTAGACTTAGTGTAAAATAGGTACCAGGGAATTTTCTGGGAAGTGAAGACGGACGACGTGGTGTTGACCACATGGTTCATTAAGTGGCGATTGGTCTATACAAGTATCGGACTAGCACCATATACCCAATACAGCGTGTACAGGGGTCTTTGTGTGTGTGTGTGTGTGTGTCCCATTTAATGATGAGAGCATGGCTATTTTGTGGAGGAAAGGATAAGACAGCAGAGGTTAACACTTGATAGGCAAATCTGGCCATTTGTCCAATCGTCTTCTGATTTGCCGTGTGATGATATTATACTTCCTAAGTATTTGAAGCTCTTTACGTTTCAAGTAAACGTTGATTAATACACCGGAGTACCCCGATTGTAAAACACTGAGTTCATGGCATGCCTGAGAAGTAAACACGCTCCAGTTATTCATGTTGACTGTCCGCAGTCTATGAGAGGGCACATGTTTCTTTTGGTCAGCTGATTGTCCAGTCCTTTCTCTCGGACACTGGACACTATCTCTCCTCTCGCGCAGATGACAGTACTCACAGGAACCAGTTAATCCTTTGCACTTGTTTCAGGCTGATAGCATGTTGATTGTCATATTTGTGTTTCTTTCTTCTTGAAAGTTCCTTCGCGTCTTTGAAGAAACAACAGATGTGTGAAGGATAGCGAGCTCCGAGGCAAGGCTCCAGTATTAATGACAACTGAAGGGTATCAATCAATCTATCGTGATTATCTTGATTATCTGTCTGTCTGTCTGTCTGTCTGTCTGTCGCACCGTCCGTCCGTCCGTTCGTCCGTCGGTCGGTCAGTCAGTCAGTCGGTCGGTCGGCCGGTCGGTCGTCCCATCTTTCCCTCACTCCTTCCCTCTTTCCCTCCCTCCATCCTTCGTCCGTCCGTTGGTCCACGCACCCAATCATCCATCTATCCATCAAAACCTATCTATCCTTTTTCCTTCCTACCCCCCCCCCTCTCTGTGTCTCTCACTCTCTCTCTATATATCTCTCTATCTGTCCATCTTCCTGTCTTTCTGTCTGTATCTTCCTGTCTGACCAGGTGTCTGTTTGACTGTCTGTCTGTATGCCTCTATGTATCAGCCTGACTGCACTCTGAGTCTATCATTCTATTATGGGTCTTTATTTCGTTATATCTACTACTAAAACAAAACAAACAAACAAACAAACAAACAAAAAGGGAGGGGTTGGGGATATAAATAGTGCAGAATGTGTATGCAAACACATACGATTAATCATGTTCTTGTTTCCCTACATAATGAAGCAACTCATGTTACATGTACCGCGAATTTCGCAGGCTGCAAGCGGAACGCCTGAGCCGATCATGCCACGTGCCACCAAATGGCACGCACTTGCAAGCTCACGTCTGCGGCCTCGGTTTTCAGTACCTTTAAGACATAATCAATGGATGACCAGTAGAGATTAACGCCGGTTGTCGACGATCGTGGCCAGGCTTTTGGTCCATCTCTTAGTGAATTGTGTGTCCACACCCAGCTTTGAATACATTGAAGAAGGACAGAACTGCTTTGTGTTCGTTGTTGCTGGAACCCAGTTTTTGACCGACATGGTTGCAGTCGGGAAATTATCTGTGAGGGAACGGGGTAATATTAGTGAATGCGAGAACATTCTTCTTCTTCTTCTTCTTCTTCTTCTTCTTCTTCTTCTTCTTCTTCTTCTTCTTCTTCTTCTTCTTCTTCTTCTTCTTCTTCTTCTTCTTTCTTCTTCTTCCTCCTCCCTTATCCTCCTCTTCATCCTCCTCATCCTCCTCCTCCTCATCCTCCTCCTCCTCATCCTCTGTGAGAGCTCAGAATTAACAATGAGACGAACAAGAAGGAATATAAAGTTTAGTTTAGTTTAGTCGATGGATCAACATCACGGCACATGAGTATAACCCATAAGTGCTCCGTTCTCCTCCTAACTCACACCTGATGCTGGAGAAACTCAGCTCAGTGCACGAACTCCGTAGCATCGGCGAGGATCCTGAAATACTTGAAGGAATATCAAAAGAATGTATAGTATAGTATAGCATAGAATAGCATAGCTTGGCATAGTATAGTATAGTCACTTCAGTTTTCCTATTGGCAAGTTCGTATAGTATAGTAGAGACAGCAGTGTTTGTAATTCCGCTGCGAGCACCAGGTGGTGTATTTCATCATAATGGCTTCACACTTCACCCCCTGCCACCTACTCTTCCTCCCTATCCCGACTCTTTCACGTTTCACTCTGATGTTTCATGTTCCTGCTATGTTTGCCTCCCTCCCCCGCTTCCACTTTCTTGTGTAAATATAACCGGGCCATGAAATGAACCGTTTTTCATAGAGAAATCTGCGCCATCCAGTGTGTTGTGTTCAATGTTGTGTCTTTTCATGAGAGAAATACTAAATACTCCTCCAGTTGTGTTACTTTATATTCTCTGGCGTGTCTTTTCAGTAGAGACCCACTCCTCCATCTATGTTGCTTTACAGTCTTTGCCACGTCTTTCTGACCTGTAATTATTACCGCTGTTGCTACTACCGCTCTTGCCCAACCGAAATTACTAAACGTATAATGATGCTGCTGCTACTACTACTACTACTACTACTACTACTGCTACTACTACTACTACTACTACTACTACTACTACTACTACTACTACTACTACTACTACTACTACTGCTACTACTACTACTACTGCTGCTGCTGCTGCTACTACTACTACTACTACTACTACTACTACTACTACTACTACTACTACTACTACTACTACTACTACTGCTGCTGCTACTACTACTACTACTACTACTAATACTACTACTACTACTACTACTACTACTACTACTACTCCTACTCCTACTACTACTACTGCTGCTACTACTACTACTGCTACTACTACTACTACTTCTACTATTACTACTACTACTACTACTGCTGCTGCTGCTACTACTACTACTACTACTACTACTACTACTACTACTACTACTACTACTACTACCACCACCACTACTACTACTACTACTAATACTACTACTACTGCTGCTACTACTGCTACTACTACTACTGCTACTACTACTACTACTACTACTACTACTACTATTACTACTAGTACTACTATTACTACTACTACTACTACCACCACCACCACCACCACTACTACTACTACTACTACTACTACTACTACTACTACTACTACTACTACTACTACTACTACCACCACCACTACGGTAACTACAACGTTATTACAATAATAGCAATAACAACAACTACTAATGTAACTGTTACATTGCTATTACAACAGCTACGATCACTGCTTTTACTTGTCTTAGTATTATAAGTATGTTCTTTATTGTTGTTATTATTATGGCTACTTTTATTATTAGAACGAGTACTGTTACTACTACTACAATCATTACCAGTAGAGCACTTCTACAGTTAATTACTATTGTCACTTAAACTTCTTATGAATAAACACTATTATAATTTCGCCAAATAGTACTACCGCAGCAAGCACAATTCCGAAGACATTTCTTTACTGCTAATTACAAGAACAGCCTCTGTTCGGATGCCATTGTAAGTTTATTAATGTCTCATTTCAAATGTCTGAAGCCGTTTGATCTGACATTTGTCATTTGTGACTGTGTGTGATTAGGTATACCTTATATTAACCAAAATACTTTGGCCTCAACAATCGATTTTGGCACCAGTAAGAAGTGGAGGGGCGGGGGTGAAGAGATGCTCTAAAATTGTGTTCGACTGTGCCAGATAATCTTGGAATCCGGAGATCATTTTCTGGTTGTAATGCTAATGTCTCCTCTTACAGCTGCCGCCATTGCCTCTTCTCTTCATCTTGTTTCAGTCTGTAATTTTCGCCAGACTGTGCCAAAGTGCACAAGTGATCTTGTCACAAATAATTCTGGAGGGATTTGCAAGTGGGAATGTTTATAGCGAGGTGAAGAAAGCGGGGTTGAATCCGCTGACACGTTGAGGATTTCCAGAAGTTATTGGCTGTCCTTCTACTGTGCTTAAATCATTTCTATTGCTTTTTGTGTTTTTGTTTTTGTTGTCTTCATTTATGCGTGAAAAGATTGCGACGGCTTTAGGCGCCCATCACTGTAATGCTGAGAGTATTACTAATTTAACATAATATAAATTATAGCTGTATGGCGTGAAAGGACCGGCTCACTTGATCTCTAATGTCGTGTCCCAGCACAGCTGCTTTCATAACCAAATGTTACTGTTCAGTAAGCTTAATGGAGATACTGCGTTTGTTATTGTTATTTTACGATGTTGCTTTTAGCACTATGCCATGTCGCTTCGCTATTATTGTTGCTGTTAGCACTACTACGCCTACTACTATTACTACTACGTCTACTACTACTACTACTACTACTACTACTACTACTACTACTACTACTACTACTACTACTACTACTACTACTACTACTACTACTACTACTACTACTACTACTACTACTACTACTGCTGTTGCTGCTGCTACTACTACTACTACTGCTGTTACTACTACTACTACTACTACTACTACTACTACTACTACTACTACTACTACTACTACTACTACTGCTGTTGCTGCTGCTACTACTACTACTACTGCTGTTACTACTACTACTACTACTACTACTACTACTACTACTACTACTACTACTACTATTACTACTACTACAACTACTACTACTACTACTACCACCACTACTACTACTATTGCTGCTGCTGCTGCTACTACTACTACTAATACTACTACTACTACTACTACTACTACTATTGCTACTACTACTAATACTGCTACTACTACTACTACTAATACTACTACTACTATTACTACTACTACTACTACTACTACTACTACTACTACTACTACTACTACTACTACTACTACTACTACTACTACAACTAGTATTGTTTGCATATCCTGTACAGGACATTGCTGTCAACATCAGCATCTTTCAGCTGATTGTTGATTTCTTGGCAAGATTACGCTCATTAGTTTGCCACTGCTTTCTGAGCGGCCGGCTCACATACCCAGTAAGTTACCGACGCGATTCGAACCACTGCTGATTCTCACCGTCGTCACGTTACCTATGAGAGTATACGAGATTACGGAGAAAAGTCGCTAACCTCTAGGCCAGGAAGCCGGCACTAATACTACTACTATTTAAAAAAAAAAAAAATTAAGTTGCATGTCCTTCACAGGACGTAGCAGTCAACCCCAGCATTTTCGCTGTTCGTGATTCCTGGGCAAATTTTACGTTCAGTAGTTTGCCATTGCTTTCTGAACGACCGGCTCTTATACGTGGTTCGAAAAAAACTAGTACCTCTGTGTTCCGAACCCGGGTAAACGGGCTCACAAACCGCGTTCGCAAGCCCTTAGCCACAGAGACCGGTATATGATCTAAATAATACGGATGTCTTAATTACCCTGTGAGGATTAAATTACCAGTTTACCCATGTCTTTGGTAATCAACAGTATTTGTGCTTTGTCTCTTTTTTAAAAATAAAATAAAAAATTAACACCACGGAATCGTTGCAACTCCTTGACTATAAAGTGGTCACAGTTCACTGTCTGACATGTCTTGGTTCTCAGGTTACGACATATCTGTTTATACTGAGTGCCCTTCCGGTGACCTTACAGCTACTACTACTACTACTCATAAGTGCCATTGAGGTCACAACACAATTACCCTTAACGGTTCTAGTACATACTCTGCCACCGAGTCTTTCACCCTTCATACATATATAAGTAAGTTAGAAAGTAAATAAGTACAGAACCCTTTCCACGGATTGACGTTTTCAAGGCATCTGGTGCTAGCCTCATATTTGTATAAATCTTCCATTAATCTATGGCGATGTGGTCAAAATAACAGCATCCGCCTGTATTTTCCATAATATTTTATGGTACTAGTTTAAGGCAGGGTAATGTAGATGAAATCTCTTCTACCTCGATGAGGATTTTAACATATGGAAGCGAGCCGGCAGACAAATGTGGAGACCACTACGCTATCACGACTCATGTAAACGTACTGTTTGTTGTCTTGTCGGCTTAAGGATTTGTGAACGCAGTTTCACAGTTGCCCGAGGGTTCGACATCAGATCGCATTGCGTTGATTTCGATTTTATGAGAGTGGGCCTTACAGAGAAGCAGTGTCAAAAACTGAACATAAAAGTTGCTCTACATGTCACAATGAGCCAATAAATGCTAAATTTGATTAAAACATCATATAAAATGACATCTAATTAACTAACTTGTATTATTTTTTTGCATTGTGACTGAACTTATGTTCCTATCCATGTTTGTTTTGATGATTTGTGTTAGTGTCCAGCTCAATCTTCACCTGGTTTTCTATGCTAACAATGCTGCTACCTTGTTCCCAGTTCTGGAGAGGTCGCAATACGCCAGCGATGACCCGTTCTTCAAGCACAAGTGTCGATTCTGCCACAAGGTTTTTGGTAGTGACAGCGCGCTGCAGATTCACGTCCGCTCTCACACAGGTGAGTTTACCCACCATACTCATACTAGATTGCTCGTGCGTTGACAAACTTTGTCTCTTTTTGTCCCAGCCAGTTGTTAGACTTAGCATTTTGGCCTAGTTATTACTTTAAATTCTTCCGCACTGTATAGTATTTCACTATCAAAGATACGGAGCAGCTGTTAGATGTTTTCCCCAGAACATTCTGGTGAGGTGAGAAACGAACAGGCGGACAGATTGGCTGAGTCTGCACCATTGAGTGGGGCATGTGTGAACGGTAAGGCAGTCATGGTCAGGGCTCTTTCTGATAATGTGTATTGTGTGGAAGAACAGATACATGGTCGTGGCCTAGAGAGAATGGTGCGGTAGGAGGTGGCAAGAGGGCGAAACTCTGTACTAGGAGGAAAGGCCAGCGGACACTTAATCAGACTGCAGCTGGTACCATTAGCATTGGGCCTCTTTGCTAGTTGTTGAAGATGAGGACGGACCACATATGGGAATGTCCCGAGTTCTGTGATGTCGGTTCTTGAATATACTCAAAGTATCTAACTTCTACCAACCTCTAGTTGGACAATGGATTGGAGTCTGCTGGCAAATAGATACATAAAAACACTCCATTTGAGGAAACATTTAACAGGGAGATACCTATAAACACTACAGTTTGTGAAACATTTCTATCTAGCGCTAATCCCTCATGTGCTGTGATGAATCATGAACAAGTTACACCCAAATATGCCTTTCCACGTATATACAATTTATGTACCGTCGTGTAAACCCAGCTTTTTTGAGTTTGGATAAGTCGCTAGTCGCGGTTCCAATTTTACGACAAGGGGTCGTTCCTATACTGCTCCCTTCCTGTGCCAGTGAGTATCACACAAAATGCTCCTCACTACCCCATGGGAAAAGTGGAGCAGACAGGAGTCTCGACAAACCAACAGCCCTCACAGGTATACTATGCATAAGGCCGCTGCCAGAATGCCAACACACAAGTCCGCCACGAAAAATACAGTTCATCGTCGATGGAAGCGGCAATCACTAGAAAACCAGCAGCCACACATTACTGCATACGGCAAACCAGTTAGTTCAGCAACCCGCCGGCTGCCATTTTTCTGAACATGCAGTTCAAGCTACAAATAAACTCGAACAGATGTATGAGCTTGCATAAGGGAAGCAGAGGTCTGCGGCACAGTGCCCTTGGATAAAATACTTTGAAAAAGGAGCGTGAGAAAAGTGCTTACATCACCTTACTTCAATAAATTCAAGTCCTTTTCAGAGCACGCACGCCGTAAACGCCAAAGCATTGACCAAGATCGGCCTAAATTGGGTATCTGAAATGTCTTGGGAAGTAAATTCGGCCTGTGTCACATTGATCACATCAAACCTGGAGTCCCGGCTGGTCTATACAAATGTGGGTCTCTCTCCATACCGCCAGTTCACCTTAGGTGTGCACAAGAGCCCTTTACATTACTTACTAAGTATGAGACGGCCTGGTTTAAGTTAATTGGCTTGTCCTTTTTGCCCTTGCTGTCGTGGATTTAAACCACCAAACTTGGATGTGTCACCTTCTTGAATATTGTTTACTGTTCTGGCAGACCTGGAATGGATGTACAAATTTTGTTAAATGCAAGAGTCATTTGAGTACACTTTTAAATATTCGCAATGAAAATGTAATAAGATTAACATCTGTAGATGGCCTGGGTCCTAATTTTAACGTAATCTGTCCTGTCTCCAACATGATAGTAAGTTGCGAAAAGTCAACACGGGGCACGCGGGAATATTTAAGCAGTTGCTACCTACGTCTATCTCTGTGGTCCACAGGGAAACGGCTTGGCGCAAGTTTGTTTAATTAGCCGCGGCAAAATTAACAAACGGGCAAATTGTAGGTTTTTCTTCAATCTGTGTTTATCGTGTACATCAGAGCATACACATAGGTAATACTTCTTCACATCTCACCTGCGTGGGGTTCGCGTTAGTTCAGGGGGTAGAGCGGTGGGTGCAGAGAGAAAGAGACGTGGATGACGATGGGCCAGTAAGGACCACTGAGTTAGGCTCTTCGTTTACTTTCATACTTTCGTACGCCCATTAACTATCTGACACTTCCTCTCTACACAGGTGAGATTCGGCATAGAGGTTAGCAGAAAGTTATAATGGGGTCTTCTTGAAGTGCAAACGGGCCACTGAGTAAACTGTTGGTCAGCCGCAGCGATGGCCACTCAAATATTCTTTGTCAACACCGGAATGAATAGAATTTCATATATTTGTTTCATGTCATGTCGTCTTAGACTTGGTCTGTTCAAATCCAGAAAAAATACACCTTTGGTGGTCTCATGAATTGCTAAGTGGAGATAACTAATTCTGCCTCGGATTCTGTACCTTGTCAGTTGTTCCCCACTGTTTGAATTGTGGATGTTTTTTCGGTATCTAAGCTTGAGTAACTATAGACGCGAGGCGGACACGTGATCCGTGTAGTGTCTTTTAGAACAGTGTCATAATGTACGGGTGATGGTGTTAAATACGACACATGAGAAACTAAGAACACGTGCAGGAATGACATCGATTACTGACTTTATAGAATAAAAAGTTAAATGGTTCGGATATTTAGTTAGAATAAGACAAGATCAACCGGCTACTAGTGCGATCTTCGTGAGAACATCTGGATGCAAAGCGGGAGGGCGACCCAGGAAGAGTTGGCTAGATGGAGTCAAAGAGACATTGAAGACACTATGACATTAATACAAGCAACAATGCCAGCGGAACAGAACACTACATTTACCTCATTTACGACGCTTCAAGGCAAACGCGGTCGGACAAAATAAAAACACATTGGTGTTAAATATGCACCGTGATTATTATTATCACCATCATCATCATCATCAAAACTGATATTAATAATATGTCCTCGTGGGCTCCTTCACGAGCAGATAACGCTATGGTTATAGACAAGAAATTGTTTCGATACGAGAGGTATCTGTAATCCAAATGTAGAGAAATTACCCACTTTAACTGAAAATGATTAATCCCATGACCAAAACTGTCGCAGGGATGTGGAGCTTTAAGCTTTCACTTATCATGATATAATGAGGTGGGGTGGCTGGTTCCCTTCCTCGCGGCCTTCTCTTATTGTCACTGTAACTAAGAAATGTGTTGGGTGTAAGAGCTATTTTTGTTTTAGATGAAGAAAATGTAGCAGCCAGCAACCTGGCTTGTATTCCCACAAACTCAGCATGTCTGGATCAATTTCTTCCTCAAGCATTCAAGGTCTTTCAGTATTCTTAAATCTGTGTAGTTATCATCAGCATCACGTACCATGTCGCTATTCGTGAGCGGTCGTGGTTCGCCATCCCGGTGGGAGTTCTAAGCGGAGTTCCGTAAATTTGGGCTAGATTTGTTAGCTATTTAAAGTGGCACACATCATTCACAGAGCTAAGGTTGGTGTGCGGACTGGAAAAGACATACTTACTCGGTATTGAATCATAGGACGCTATAGCTATTCAATGTATAGTGAGTTACTTGATAAGAAATGAGTAAAATAAAATACTGCCGTGACAGCACTTGAATATGTTAGGGATGTATAGGGAAACAAACAGATCTATTCAACAAAAACTTATTATTGAAGAAGAGTGGTTATTAAAACAAACAAAAATGAGAAAACATTTAATATTGTGGACGTGTAAAAAGACATGACAGTCAAGAAAAGATAATTATGGAGGTTAGCGTATCTCGGTACATTGTGAACTAACAGTATACTACAACATGCAGTGATGTACGGTCCAGAAGGAACCAGAAGAAGAAATCGACTACATAAACGATGGACAGAGGGAATAACAGAGTCCATGAGAATCTGGGAGAATCTCGATATATGTAGTCCGTAAACGGACACTCTCCCGCTGTTTATGCTTCACCTCGACACCGCCATGTACAAGAGGGACAAGATGAGCTGAGATGAAGATGGGATGAGTGCACCACTGAGGCGGAAAAGAGGAAGACAGCATAGATGGATGCAATGTGTGTGTGTGTGTGTGTGTGTGTGTGTATATATATATTCTTCTTCAGCGTTCCGAGCCATTGAGGTTGTTTTGCAGCAGATACAATCTGTCTCCATTCGTCTCTCTGATATATATATATATATATATATATATATATATATATATATATATATATATATATATATATATATATATATATATATATTTATATATATAATTAACATATGAAATCAGCAGATACAGGATATCTGACTTATGATAGAGACAATCTCGAAAGCCTGTTATGGTGGCGAATTCTGCACAGAACATGCCACACCACAGGTTGGTGATACAGAACTTAATCCCATTGCTGATGTATGTTACCAGGGTTTCTCGATGTTTTTTTTTTGTTTTTGTGTTTTTTTTCTTTGAATTATCCAAAGGTATAGGTAATTCAATGACTGAACGAACGAATGAACAAACGGACTTTATTTTCAAAGGGTAACAAATTGGGCACGCAGGCCAGTCTTACATTCGGCCCTTCCAATCACTCATCTTTCGTTCATCAATAGCGCATAACACATTCACATAGGAAAAATCACATTGTCAAATGGAATGTTGTAAACATAAACAATGCATATTACCATGATATGAGACACATTCCCCCACATACTCAAACATCCCCCAATCACGCACACATCCCCCCACCCAACCACACACACTCCAGGCACACATTCTTGCCACCACTCATCCATCCACACCCCACCCACACATATCCCCCACCTACACACATCCCCCATCCACACACACACATCTCCCAACCACCACACATCTCACCCACACACCCAGGCACACATGCATGCACCCACCCACCCACCCATCTCCCATCTACATACATCTCGCCACCCACACACACATCCTCCACCAATCCCATAACCCAACAACACTCACCCACCCACATATCCTCCACCACCCACCCACAGATCCCAAACCACCCAGCCAAACACACATCCCCCACCCACACACACATCACCCAGCCAAACACACATCCCCACCCACACACACATCTCCCCGCCAACCCACACATCCCACATCTACCCACACACAAATCCCGCACCTACCCACGCATACTGTGTTACTGATACTGTTGTAGATGTCGGAAGAGTTAATCCTGCATATGCTAGGTACGGGCATAATGATGTGCAGTCGCCAATGCCCTTCCTGTTTACTTCTTCTTTCCAGAAATGTCTAAAAATTGTTCAGTATGCAAAATTGCCATACTAGAATTAATAAAGAAGATCAGTACTGGTCCGAACAGAAATCTAGGTACTTTAAGGGCATTATGCCAAGACCACTTTTTCATTAAGCAAGCGCGCTAATCATTAGGAAACTATCACGTTTAACTTGATTAAAAGAGTTTAAACCATTTAACTTCTTAAGAACTACCTTAATCGAAACATCTCTATGGCAGCTGGTGATGAAAATGTAACACACCAGCTAAGTGCATCCATTGTAACCTTTACATTTGAATATTCATAACGCAGCGTACGTTGTTTGAACATAACAGCCTCTTTTTCGAGTACCGGGCGGAAATTATGTTGACATAAGCGCAAAGAATATTTGAAAGCAAATATGGCTGCTATTTATAAAGATTGGGAGTAAATCAAGACTTGTTTATACTGCAAATGTCAAGTCATGTCATTGTCGGGAAGAATGTAAACCCCTTTTACAATAAAGGAATTATAGTTGCCATTGTGTCACTTTTCAAAGCTCCGGGAATAGATCATCATCACTGACATTATCATCAACATCATCACGGAGTGCCGTCTGCGCAGTGACTCTCGATCACTTTTTGTTCTACTTCTACACAGTGCATGCCGACGTGTTACAGCTGGAGATCCAGGGTTCATTATTTCTTCGTGCTTTCGGCAGACAGTAGCTTGCCAAATGGGGAGGGAGACTGATAATAGAAAAAGCTGATCCCCATGCTTAAATAGTCCAGTGTAGCAGAAACTACCATGTGTTTGTGAAGTCTCACTACACTTCGATTGTAGAACAAATGTGAATAATGAAGAGCATCAACAAATATGCTCCACGGTCCATCGTGAAGCTGTATGCAGCGAATGGCTGTCATTTGCTGGAGTAATTCTTTGCACTCCAAACAATTAATACTTCATTGTTACTTTCCAGATTCCCCAAAACAGCGTAGACTATAATAGTGACGATTGTAACTAATTTATTGAATTTATTAGCACATTTTTGATGACGAAATGTACTTCATTTTTCAAATGTTTTATGCATACAAAGTGTAGTGAGACTTTACAAACACTTGGTATTAGTAAATAGTATTAGTTCAAAGCGAGCAAACACCTCTAAATACACAAACAAACAACATTTTTGTTCGCCACCTTTCCAATGTTGAATCTAGTACTGCTTCGTAATGTTTCATCCTTCGTGTGCGGGTTTTCCGCCTACTGTGGTGGTACATCTTTCGTGTTTCACTTGGAGTGCACTTCAGTCATGTCATACAGTTTCCTGAAAATAGATTACCAAACAGTTTACCGAACTCTCCTGCCTGAAAACGCATGTTCAAATCCCCAGTAAGCCAAAGAAATGTTAATTATCAGACAACCTGGTCTCTACACAACGTAGCGACCACCTGAGAAAGATACACTAGTTTCTCAGTTCTCAATATCGTTCTATAAAACCCACGAGCTGGATGCAATGTTTTAATAATTATCATAATATGCTATGCATTGGCGACTATGACTCGTCATCTTACACAATCGCCAGTCTCAGCTCAAATCTCTGCCCTCACCCCGACTATGCCATTCAGCCAAGCCATCTAGATAATTTTTAATCAATATGTGGTTTTCGTCTACTTTTCGAGGGACTGTCTTATTTGTGTTTCTTTTCTCCGTCATGTTCTTTACATTTTCCTTAGAGAAGGACATTTCTACTGCCGGCAGATATGTATCAGCATGTCTGCTTATTGTTCAGTCTCGCATGCATACAGTAGTAAAAGTTTCTACATAGCACTTCATGATGCAATTCTCACCACAGTCGGCAGTTTGTTACTGATAAGTCTGTTTTACACCATGCAGAAGTTTATGTTTAGCTATAGCGAATCTTGCTCTAATTTCTACAAGGCATCTACAAATCTTCCTCCGACGATGTGTCAGTTCCTAGATAGTTCAAAGGTCACGTGTGTAAGATGTTACCTCATTTAAATAGATGTTAAATATTTGTATTTCTGATTTCTTTGTTTAATAAAATAAATATGTAAAGGACATTTTTACACGCCTTAAGGAGTATTGGACACGTGGTTCTAGACCCACATGTTCATAGAGCAATCAACACTGGAGGGTTGATGTGGGCAATCAACACTAGAGGAGTGATGTGGGCAATCAACACTGGAGGGGTGATGTGGGCAATCAACACTAGAGGAGTGATGTGGGCAATCAACACTGGAGGGGTGATGTGGGCAATCAACACTGGAGGGGTGATATGGGCAATCAACACTGGAGGGGTGATGTGGGCAATCAACACTGGAGGAGTGATGTGGGCAATCAACACTGGAGGGGTGATGTGGGCAATCAACACTGGAGGGGTGATGTGGGCAATCAACACTGGAGGGGTGATGTGGGCAATCAACACTGGAGGAGTGATGTGGGCAATCAACACTGGAGGGGTGATGTGGGCAATCAACACTGGAGGGGTGATGTGGGCAATCAACACTGGAGGGGTGATGTGGGCAATCAACACTGGAGGGGTGATGTGGGCAATTAACACTGGATGGGTGATGTGGGCAATCAACACTGGAGGGGTGATATGGGCAATCAACACTGGAGGGTTGATGTGGGCAATCAACACTGGAGGGTGATGTGGGCAATCAACACTGGAGGGGTGATGTGGGCAATCAACACTGGAGGAATGATGTGGGCAATCAACACTGGAGGGTTGATGTGGGCAATCAACACTGGAGGGGTGATGTGGGCAATCAACACTGGAGGGGTGATGTGGGCAATCAACACTGGATGGGTGATGTGGGCAATCAACACTGGAGGGGTGATGTGGGCAATCAACACTGGAGGGGTGATGTGGGCAATCAACACTGGAGGGGTGATATGGGCAATCAACACTGGAGGGGTGATGTGGGCAATCAACACTAGAGGGGTGATGTGGGCAATCAACACTGCAGTGGTGATGTGGGCAATCAACACTGGAGGGGTGATATGGGCAATCAACACTGGAGGGGTGATGTGGGCAATCAACACTGGAGGGGTGATGTGGGCAATCAACACTGGAGGGGTGATGTGGGCAATCAACACTGGAGGGGTGATGTGGGCAATCAACACTGGAGGAATTATGTGGGCAATCAACACTGGAGGGGTGGTGTGGGCAATCAACACTGGAGGGGTGGTGTGGGCAATCACCACTGGAGGAGTGATGTGGGCAATCAACACTGGAGGGGTGATGTGGGCAATCAACACTGGAGGGGTGGTGTGGGCAATCAACACTGGAGGAGTGATGTGGGCAATCAACACTGGAGGGTGATGTGGGCAATCAACACTGGAGGAGTGATGTGGGCAATCAACACTGGAGGGGTGATGTGGGCAATCAACACTGGAGGGGTGGTGTGGGCAATCAACACTGGAGGAGTGATGTAGGCAATCAACACTGGAGGGGTGATGTGGGCAATCAACACTGGAGGGGTGATGTGGGCAATCAACACTAGAGGGGTGATGTGGGCAATCAACACTGCAGTGGTGATGTGTGCAATCAACACTGGAGGGGTGATGTGGGCAATCAACACTGGAGGGGTGATGTGGGCAATCAACACTGGAGGGGTGATGTGGGCAATCAACACTGGAGGGGTGATGTGGGCAATCAACACTGGAGGGGTGATGTGGGCAATCAACACTGGAGGGGTGATGTGGGCAATCAACACTGGAGGGGTGATGTGGGCAATCAACACTGGAGGGGTGATGTGGGCAATCAACACTGGAGGGGTGATGTGGGCAATCAACACTGGAGGGGTGATGTGGGCAATCAACACTGGAGGGGTGATATGGGCAATGTCACGCCAGTCACCATCACTTCCCGTGAAATTTCCTGGTACCGATTTTAGGCGGAGTTGACATGGGAGCCCAATTCAATGTTTAAAATCTACCTTGAAGGTAACTGGTACCCACGACCACCGGGCGACAAGCCAGCTTCTAGCCGTTACGACATTCTTCACTGAGATGATTTAATGTCTCACAGTTGATTTCTGAATCTAGCTGCCCAGTAACAGCATCCATTACATGCTTTACTCCTAGACTTGTAACGCCTAGTTTCTGTGTAGTATTGACACATCGTCTTCATCATAGTCAATACACAACCTCAGGTACACACGTTTAGTGTGTTGACACGCTTTGATCCGTCTGTACACATATCTGGGAGCCTCTGGGAGTACAGCAGGCAGTTAAAATAGTTTAAAAGATTATTTTTTCTTGAATGGTTTTTCCAGCTATACTAGATTTTGATGTTTCGTTTTTAGAAAATATGTTTTTGCGGTGTGTTTATATACATTGTTGTTTCATTCGTGTAAGTGCCTCTCTATCTATTTCATCTATTTATGCATTTGTTTAGCCGCCTGTGTGTCTTTCTTTCTGTCTACGAGAGCAAAATGTGTCATTTTCATTACACGTAGATTTGTTTATCAAGAGATGTTTCTTATGCTTTTTTAAATATTCCACACTGGGATGAGAGAGAGAGAGGCCCCCCGCCCCCTCACACACACACACGGATAGAGAGAGGGGAGGGGGGAGAGAAAGAGAGAGGACGTTTGTGAAAGGGTTAATAAGTTACACTGACAAAGACAAAGGCACTCGCTGTTCGCTATAGTTGGGATAGACCGGCCACCTATTCTCCTTGCTCAAAGGCCTAAAACAATGTGATAGTCTTAACAATTCACATAACAGAACAGTTTCATGTTATTATACTTCGTTTTGTGGTTTCTATCTGGGTGTGTATCAGAGAGAGAGAGAGAGAGAGAGAGAGAGAGAGAGAGAGAGAGAGAGAGAGAGAGAGAGAGAGAGAATAGACCCATTCAACAGTCCCTTTGTTTCTATCTGGGTGTGTATGCGAGAGAGAGAGAGAGAGGGAGAGAGAGAGAGAGAGAGAGAGAGAGAGAGAGAGAGAGGAGAGAATAGACCCGTTCAACAGTCTCTTTATAAATTATCTCTCTTCAAAGCCTCATATTACGAACCATTCCCGCACAATTTCCCCAAACCCGCCCACAAAGCGCCCATTTATCAAGAAATGACATAATCAAAGTTGCATCTTCCTGCTGTTGGCCAGTTTTCCGCCGCTCAGACTGTGATTTGACGTTCTCTGTATTATCCCGTGACGTCCTCTGTATTATTGTCATTTGGCTCATAATCTTGTATCGAAAGGAGGCCCAGAGGCCAAGTCTCGAGCGTCCTGCTGTCAATAAATCTCTATCAATTTCATGCTGACAATGGATATGAATATTCATCTCGTCTGGCTCATGTCTTCCGACTCTCTCCGTTCCGTAGTTTCACAAATCGTCGCCAACTGATAAATGCCTGGTCATTTAGGAGTAGCTGATTTTTTGTTTTTTAATTCCCCCATCCTCACTGCATCATTTTTAAGCATGTTTATAGTTGAGCTTTCCAACTTAGATGTTACAGAAATGTTCTTAGAATAGCCGGATCAAGAAGAAGAACAAATATTGACATTGCGCGATATGAACATCGAAGAACACTGGCTTTAGAACATCATATCGCGGAAAGTAAATTACTTTGGCCACATCAGGCATCAGTGGCAATTTTGATCCATTCTCAATGAGAGGACATTCAGCTCCAGAAGTCAGATATGCAGATGACATGCTCCTCCTATCAACTACTGCTAAAGAATTAGCAGAGGAAATCATGTCTGTTTAAAACACAGTGAAGATTAGAATCGTGTTTTGAACTCAAAGAAGTAATAAATGTAATAATGTCTACAGACAAAACTTCATGTCAACCAAATATCACAATCAACAATGAAGAAATGAAAAAAAATCACAACTGGGAAGGGGGGCGGGGTGCTGTTAAAAATAAGTCAGGAATAGACTGTCTGATCATAGCAATGCAGAAATTACAATGCATTTGATTTAGAACCTACTGCACAACGCCACTAATGTAAGACATCTGAGAATATGCATCTTTCCTGTGGCAACACACGGTTTTTGTCATAAGCCATTTCGCATTCAATAAATAATAGAATCGGGACTATTGGCCTTAAATATGCTAGAACTAGAACAAGTCTTAGAATAACGTGGACTACGTAGCAGACAGCTACCAACATTCTACAATGAAAGCTGGTTCATAAGCGGCAGGACACCCAGGCAACACTGGCCTTATTAAATATCACAGTGGTCAGGAAGGCGTGGTTGATGCTAGTAGAGACAGAGGTCGACCAGTACAAAGATGGACAAGGGGCATTGAAGCACACCTTCGGCGTGAAAATGGAGGTCGCGCGGGAACTGGCGATAGGATCGGCCATTATATCAGAGAGCTGTGATGAGAGCAACGACCTACAAAAGGGCCTGTTACAAGATGATGATGTCACCATACGTCATAGTGGGTTCAGAAAGAACAGTCGTAGAAGACTTGGTTTATAGAAGAAGAGGCTATATCCGACCAACATAACACAGGGACGAGACAGTATCCGACCAACATAACACAGGGACGAGACAGTATCCAACCAGCATAACACAGAGACGAGACAGTATCCGACCAGCATAACACAGAGACGAGACAGTATCCGACCAACATAACACAGAGACGAGACAGTATCCAAACAGCATAACACAGGGACGAGACAGTTTCCAAACAGCATAACACAGAGACGAGACAGTATCCAAACAGCATAACACAGGGACGAGACAGTATCCAAACAGCATAACACAGGGACGAGACAGTATCCAAACAGCATAACACAGGGACGAGACAGTATCCAAACAGCATAACACAGGGACGAGACAGTATCCAAACAGCATAACACAGGGACGAGACAGTATCCAAACAGCATAACACAGGGACGAGACAGTATCCGACCAACATAACACAGGGACGAGACAGTATCCGACCACCATAACACAGGGACGAGACAGTATCCAACCAGCATAACACAGGGACGAGACAGTTTCCAAACAGCATAACACAGAGACGAGACAGTATCCAAACAGCATAACACAGGTTCGAGACAGTATCCAAACAGCATAACACAGGGACGAGACAGTATCCAAACAGCATAACACAGGGACGAGACAGTATCCAAACAGCATAACACAGGGACGAGACAGTATCCAAACAGCATAACACAGGGACGAGACAGTATCCAAACAGCATAACACAGGGACGAGACAGTATCCAAACAGCATAACACAGGGACGAGACAGTATCCAAACAGCATAACACAGGGACGAGACAGTATCCAAACAGCATAACACAGGGACGAGACAGTATCCAAACAGCATAACACAGGGACGAGACAGTATCCAAACAGCATAACACAGGGACGAGACAGTATCCAAACAGCAGAACACAGGCCATGGGAAATTACAAATCAAATCAAATCAAATCAACTTTATTAGGGTCACAAATTAGGCGCGCAGGCCCGTCTTACATTCGGTCCTTCCAATCACTCGTCTTTTGTTCATCAAGAGCATTATACATTTACATAGGAAGAAAATAAACATTGTGAAATGAATGTTGTAAACATAAACAAGACTAATTACCATGTTATGAGGCCCATCTCTCACCTATCCATACATCATCCCCACCCACACACACACACCCCCACCTACCCACACGCACACCAAGGGACACATACACACCCCCACCTACCCCCGCACACTCACACCAAGGGACACATACATACTCCACCTACCGACACACACGCACACCAAGGGACACATACATACCCCACCAACCCACCCATCCCCCTCCCGCACCTCCCCCACCCACACACACTGCCCTCACCTGATCCCCCAACCAAAACACCCTCGCCACCCACAAACATTCCCCCACCAACCCACACATCCCACGCCCATCCACATACACATCCTACCCCACACATCCTCTCCCCACCCACACCTCAAACCACCCATCCCCCAGCTACATCTCCATCGACAACATATTCCCCACCCATGCACACAATCTCCCACCAACCCACACATCGCACATCCACTCACACATCCCCAAACCATACACACACATCCCCACCAACTGACATGTCCCTATCCCGCCCCCCCCACACACACACACACATCTCCCTAACCACCCATACATCCATCCCCAATCCACTCACACACACCCCACCACCCACACATACAACTTCCACCCACCCACACATGCCTTAACCTAATCCCCCACCACACAATCCCCCACCCGCACATCACATACATCCCCCTACCACGCTACTATTCCCAACCCACGCACCACACACACACATATCCCTCACCAACACATCCCCACTTACATACCACACACATATCCCCCACCCAGATACCACACAATATTCCACCCACCCACACAGATACCCTTACCCATCCACCCCACATACCCCCACTCATATACCACAAAACCCCCCACCCACACACACATACCTCACCCACACAATATCCCCAACCAACACACCACACACCTCTCCCCACCCACACACGCATTCCCTACCCGTCCACCAACACACACTCACTCACGCATACATCCTCCACTACGCACCCACACACCCCCACCCACCCACCCCCAACCAAACATCTCTCGATCACAATACCCCTACCCCCACACACATCCTCCACCCACTCACACATCCCACCCCGACACATACAACTCCCTCACCCACCTACACATCCCTAAGCCATTCACACACCCCCACCCACACATTCCCCATCCACACACACACATCTCCCACACACACACACCCCACATACTTCCCCCAACCACCACAATCCCCTACTCACCCACACATATACCCACCCATACGCACATTCCCCGCACCCATCACACACATCCCCCACACCATACACTATCCTCCACCCATAACACCACAAACATACCCTCCACCCACACATCATTCACACATCCCCCACCAACACACCGCACACATATCTCAAACCCACACACCATACACTTCTCCCCACCCGCCCTTGCATCCCCAATCCACCCAACACAATCCCCTACCCACACAACCCCGCCTCCCACACATACTTCCTCAAACCATCCACACATCTCCACCCACATAAACACACATCCCCTGCATCCGTCCCATACACATATCCTCCACCCATACACACATCCCCCACACCCATTCCAACACCCCTACTTTCACCCCCACACATCCATCCACACATCCCACCAACACCCACAAATACCACTACCCACCAAAACCCACACACCCCAACCCATCCAAACGCATACCCCCACCCACACACCCCCACCCACACATATCCCCACACTCACACACATCCTCCACATACACTCACACTTCCTCACATCTAGACACATACACAATGTCTCACGTTAGTATTGAAACTAGTATGAACAAACTCCCACACTTTACTCACACACATACAGGCACCATGAGCATGACACTGCATGAAGTATGCTCCTTAGTAGATTAAGTCTCGAGATTCTTTCCATCCGGCTGTTGTGGGATGACGTTCTGCAAAGGATTTGCTGTCTGATGTTGATGATGACGATGATGATGATGACAAGACGATGAGCTACAGTTTATATTCTATAGCCAGTATGATGCGCTGTATAATGTGAGCCTATGTAGTTGGTTATGTCTGCTATTTAGTGCTCGTCACGCTCTGTAATTAATTCTTCTACAGTAGTAGACATGCAGGGGTTACTTTACATGCTACATTAGAAGCCCGAACCAGTTTATTCTCGACAAATGAGAAACTAAGAACCGCTGTAAGGATAACACCTATTACTGACTTTATTTTAAACAAAATGTAGTTGCATGTCCTTCACAAGACATAGCAGTCAACCCCAGTATTTTGGCTGTTCGTAATTCCTGGGCAAGTTTTATGTTCAGTAGTTTGCCATTGCTTTCTGAACGACCGGCACCTATACCTTTTTCGAAAAAACCAGCATCTCTGTGTTTCGAACCCGGGTATACGGGATTACCAATCGCGTCCATAGCACCTTCGCCACGGGGCCGGGATACCATTTAGCTAGTATGTAGCAAGATCAACTAGGGGCTAGGACGTTCTACACTAGAACATCGACATACAATTCGAGAAGACAACCGAGAAAGAGATGTAGCAAAGAAGGAGACGACTTTCTACACACAAATACCCAGTTGAAATTATGGGCTATTAACACTTACTTCACACAGAAACATTGCTGCGACTTTGGGATCCTAACACTAACTCTACCAGAAAGTGGACCTTTTTAGTTGGCACTAGAACATGAAATTAAAGTTGCAGGCACTCTCTGCAGCCGAATATCAATATAATATCTGCATTCTTCTCGCATACACATTTGTTTTCCCGGGACAATCGAGCCCGGATATTCATTTCCATGCCAAGAGCCTGAGGGTTACCGCCGCTCAAAGTCTGATTGCGCAAAAGAAATTGGCACCGCAGTTATTGTTCATACCAGAAGTTATGAGAAGGCCGGCGTCTGACCCCTAGTAATTGTCATCTTCTTTGATGGGCGATAGGAAGGAACAAAGAGAGATGTGGCTTACAGAGACAGGAAATTATGAAGACGGCATCAGACGGCAGACATTTGCCAGCGTAAATGCTACTTTCTCCCGGCAGGAGTGGCTGTGATGAAAAGTATGAACGGGGAACTGCCTGGAGTGGATGCCTCTAACGTTTGTGAAGAAGCAATAATTGTGATTTATTAATTAATATTTGTTGCTGCAGCTTCTGCATTGCTGTTAGGAGCTGTTAAGAAGGCGTTATTTTTGTCGTGTTGTTATTGTTGCTATCGCTGTTATTAATATGGTGTTATAAATGTCATTCAGCAACATCGCTATCATCATCATCATGGGCGTTAATGTGAGTCGTATTTTTCTTAGCTCCTGCCGTCTCCCAGGATGCATCATATTATATATATTGTCACGTCTTGTCTACCTACATTGCCTTGTTTTGTCTATCTATATTGTCTTGCCTTGTCTATCTATATTGTCTTGCCCTGTCTATCTATATTGTCTTGCCTGTCTATCTATATTGTCTTGTCTTGTGTCTGTCTACTTCCGAATGAGTATAAAAACCGCTTTGTACCCTGTGCTGTTTCATTGCAGTGGCTAGAGTTGATTCCTTAATGGTCGTATTGTAATGTGATCGATTCCCTATCCAGACGGGGTTTTTTTTTAATGTAAAAAAAAAATTATATATGCTCGCAAGCTGCCCTTGCCTATACTGGATATCAGATAATGTTCTGGGAAATAAAATCAGCCGTTGTAATCATTGAGTGTCGATTGACCTACTAAATTGCACACAAACGCGCGCGCGCACACATATACACACACGCAGAGAGAGAGAGAGAGAGAGAGAGAGAGAGAGAGAGAAAGAGAGAGAGAGACAGACAGACAGACAGAGAGAGAGAGAGAGAGAGAGAGACAGAGAGAGAGAGAGAGAGAGAGAGAGAGAGAGAGAGAGAGAGAGAGAGAAGCAAGACAAAAGTATTCGGCTGATTCGCCTAAATTGGAAAATTATGAATATTTTCAGCGGCCGCTGAAAACAATGAATGACCCCGGAGTGTCAAGAGGTCATGGAGTAATGGTTATCGGACCTCAGGGGCAAGCTCTGACTCAACCCTCGGGAATTAATCCCCAGCTGACCACGACTGACCAGTGCAAGCGATTTACAACAGGGAACTCTAAACTATCCCGTTTACTGTTTGCACATGAGTTGCCATGTCAGGTCCTCCTCTTTGTCGACATTCGAGGAAGATTAGAAAGGAGAAAGACGGATCGTGAATTGTAACTCATATGCAATTAGGTACCGGACCCTTCAGGGCAGCAAAGAACAGTAACAGTGTAAAGTGTCATGCCTGACGTACGAGGCGAATAAGGAGGGGTGGTGTGGGAGTGGATATCTCCAACTCGTAGAAAAATGGAACTGCAGAATAGCTCCATCCATAAAGAAATCTAAAGGAAACATGAATGCATGGAGGCAGCCTGCAAAAAATGGACGGCTTGGCGAGAGCTGTTTAACGGTTTATAGTCCAGTGGGCAGACAGGATAGGAGTAGAAGATAACTAGGTGTATAGTAGTGTATTGGTTATGGTGCCATTACCCTCTTTGGACAACACTCACCTTCAGATGTGACTGAATAGGTCACAGGATTATTAATCTGAGCCAGGCAATGGACCCTAATATAATTTCTCTTATGAGTTTGAACAGAGTAGGGGTAATGGTATCATTGAATGGAAATGGTTAGTGTACTGCTTATCAACACAGTGGAGAAGGTTCCAGTCCCGCCCCAACAGTGGCTGTAAGGATTTGGCACGGATTCGGACTGATGATATTGGTACCAAAGCGTGTTCAGGACCAAAAATTCACTGAATGCGGCCAGAGGTATATATATATATATATATAATCATCGGTTATGTGCAGTTCGGTCTTTACATATTTTGGAGATAATTTTCAATTTTCTCGAATTTTGTCCATGACACATAAACGGTACTATTGTGCTTTGGCTATCAATTTGGGTAGCATGTCTTTGTTGTCTACTTTCTGCATGAAACGTATTTTTATTCGGTGGAAAAGGATAATATATCGCCATATATGACCTTCCATTTGGACAGGTGGACGATGTATGGTCATACTAGGGTCAACGTGCTATTTGCTTTGTGTTGTGGTATCTTCCATAATTTCAATACTCAATGAATGGACATTTACATTATAACACTTGTTCATTTAATTGTGTATTATATTTGGTCCAAACCTACATATTGTTTGGCACCGAATCAGTTATATTAGCTGTGAAATGTGAGCATTGTTAGTTTTATGACGTGATATTAGTTATAGACGTGATAATTAATCACTTACTAAATTCATGGCATTTGTTACATTCCTACCGTGATGTTGCCACTGTGATGTTTTACTTTGATGTTCCCACCGTGAGATTCACAAGTTAATGTTCACATCCTAAAGCTCACTCCGCCATGTTTAACATAAAAGTGAAGGGTCCTGTTACACGCCCAAGAATCATTGAGTATACTATGTTAGAGCCATATTTGTATAGATCAAGCGACACTCAGTGGGTGATGTGGTCGGTATCATTGGGTATATGATGTTAGAGCCATATTTGTATAGATCAAGCGACACTCAGTGGGTGATGTATCGGTATCATTGGGTATATGATGTTAGAGCCGTATTTGTATAGATCAAGCCACACTCAGTGGGTGATGTGGTCGGTATCATTCGGTATATGATGTTAGAGCCGTATTTGTATAGATCAAGGGGGCTGCATGGTCTCGAGGTATGGTGTCCGTCTCGAATGCTGGAGGTCTCGTATTCATGCCCCAGTGATTACAGCAATTTTTTTCTCGGACTTCTAGTAATAAAATTTCCCCTGGTCTCTGGGTAGTGAGATCGGACGCCCGTGTGTATTGTTGCGCACGTAAAACATCCCCTGGCAGTTGGAAATCGAAAAAGTGTAGTATAACGGCGTTTCCCGGGCAAAATTTCGAGTTAAAAATCTACCCAAAATATTTCAGGATCCTCGCCGGTGCTACGGAGCTCGTGCACTGAGCTGAGTATCTCCAGACTCAGGTTTGAGTTAGGAGTAGAACGGAGCACTTATGGGTTGCATCCGTGTGCCGTGATGTTGATCCATCGACTAAACTAATCTAAAACTAAACTTGCATAGATCAAGCGACACTCAGTGCGTGATGTGGTCAGTTTCATTCCGGTCGTCCTTACTTCCAGAGACATTTCTTGGTACCCATTTTATGCCGGGTCGACTAGGGAGACCATGTCAATTTTATTTATATTTGGAAACCACTCCGATGCGGATCGAGCCCAAGAGCTTCGGTACTACAGACCAGGGTCTAGCTGCTGCGCTACCGCGGCTCGAAACACCGTCATGTTGGCATATTGATATTCTTGCTGTGTTGTTCCCATTATGTTGTTTTTACAGTAATATAGATACTGTTAATTTCATATTCTCGAGCAGGAATACATATCTTCCTACTCTCTGATCAAGTGTAGTTTCCTTCTTGTGGTGTATAGAAATGAAAATGTATACAATTTCTAAAATGTGTAAACTTAAATTTGTAGCATAAATTAAACTATATGTCTTACATAAATATTTCCCTTGTTTGTTTGCAGGCGAACGTCCCTTCAAATGTAACATTTGTGGCAATCGCTTCTCAACCAAAGGAAACTTGAAAGTACATTTTGAGAGGCACAAAGCGAAGTATCCACACATCAAGATGGACGCCACTCCAGTACCTGAACATCTAGACAGACAGCCGAACTTAATGCCCAGCTTCGCACCCACACCCATTCCGCCTTCCGTACCTTTACCTCCACCAATGCCCCGCCTGCCTAATCCACCAATTCATCATGGACCAATATCCTCTCCTAGTTCTTCCCCGCATCCACATATAACACACCAATCTCCATTTCCTGTTGGATTTGGAGGCACGTTTCTTTCCTCTATGGGACCGGGTCTTTCACCTTTCAGGTTAATGCCTCCACCTCGAGAGAACCCCATGCCGTTTCCACTATCACTCAGTTTATCCTTGCCCTCATCTTTGGGCATGCCGCTTCCGTTAGGAAGAGATAGCATAGCTCGTAGGGAATCCCCAACAAAGCTCAGTACTGGATCCATTGAAACGAGTGTCATTAGATCCCCACGAAAGGAAAGTCCTATTAGCAGCAGTCGTGACCATTCTCCATCAGAGATTCGACGGCCTATCGCACATCAGTACCATAACCACATCCCCCACCATTACATCACTTCTCATTTTGATTCTTACCACAAAAGCCACAGTGGAATGTCAGAAGACAGTAAACACGAAGAGAATACTTATGAAGGCCGAGAAGAATCCGAAAAGGAACAAGAAGAAAAAGATAATGAATCCAGGCGGTCACGAAGTCGACATGAGTCAGCTGACAGCAGAGGCTCATCGCCATTGGTGCATAAGTCTATAGCAACAACCGGTCATATCATCACCTGCAATGTCTAGCCCACCCCCTCCACTGCTGTCTCGACCTTCATCGTCTCATAGTCCTCGCCAATCACCGGCTTCTGTTATCAGCTGGGCATCGCTGGTATCTGTACAGCCACCATTGCTTCCTAGTCACCACCCAACACTTTTCCCGCACCACCATCTTCCCCCGGGGTTTCCAGGCTTAAGTCTTCCATTACCGGGTAATCCATCCCCGTTTTCTCTACCACCTCCCTTAACCTCAGTTATACCAATGCCGGGTCCGCGGTTAAATGGTCATTCCCCCTTTCTCCCACCTCCTCCACCTCTCCCACCTCACATCTCCCCACCCCCAGGAGAAGGGTCCATGTTTAGGAACTCAATATTGCCTACCAAGACCATTGACCCATCCGAGAACTTGGAACAGTATATGGAGGTTCAAAAGTCAGAAACCTCAAAATTGGAAGCGCTTGTAAAAAATATTGAGCAAAAAATCACTGATCCCAACCAATGCGTTGTCTGCCATAGGGTTCTGAGTTGCAAATCCGCTCTGCAGATGCATTATCGAATACATACCTGGAGAAAGGCCCTTTAAATGTAAAATTTGCGGGAGATCTTTCACCACAAAAGGCAATTTAAAGACCCATATGGGGGTCCACCGGGCCAAGCCAGCGTTAAGAATGATGCATCAATGCCCAGTATGTCACAAACAATTCACCAATGTCCTCGTGTTGCAGCAACACATCCGTGCTCATACAGGCTCCATGCAACACTTACCCCACGTGCCGCTTCTACCTTCCCATATGGATTGGACTCACCGGCCTCCTTTTGGACTCAACCGGCACCATCCTTACCTGCCTCCATTACACCATGACTCACATTCGTTAGATCTATCTGGAATTGCACCTTTCTCCTCGAACCATCTGCACAGGGAAAGATCGTTCAGCGGCAATGAACACAACAAATCTTTAAGTGAAGAGCGAAGAAGTCCTTCTGTTGTAAAGGATAACAACAGACATTTCGACCAGATCACCGAGAGAGACCAAGAACGACACTCTGATGACGAAAATTCGAAAGAGGACACGCCGAGATCACATTCCCGAAATAGCGAAGACAGTCAGGGCAAAGCCCCAACTGTTGCTGCTTTGACTGAGCCTCCCCAAGAAGGAACATGTCATGGTCAATTAACATTGACAAAGCCTGAATTTGAATCAGCATTTCTGCCACCAGCTTTTGGTAATACACCGTTTGATGCACCTTTAGCAGCACTTGAAGAAAGGGTGAAAGCTATTGACAGCCAGATATCTAAGACATCTTTTGAGAAGTTCCGCAACAGTATGGGCCTAGACTCCGCGTTTTTCCCACACTCGTCTAATCTGTCAAATGCTGAAAAGAACTCTGAATATGGATCCGAACCTGCAAGCAAATCGGAGAGCCCCTCCTCAGGAGGTGAAATGCCATCCTACGGATTTTCTTTGCTTGGCAGCTTTGATCGAAATGCAACCACTTGTAATATTTGTCTGAAAACTTTCGCGTGTAAGAGTGCTTTGGGCATACACTATAGGAGCCATTCAAAGTTAAAGCCCTATCAGTGTGATGTTTGTGACAGAAGTTTTAGCACTAGAGGCAATCTGAAGCAACACTTGTTAACACATAAGATCAGAGATATTCCCAGCTCAGCTTTTGACGACGTCAATGGTGACCATAACAGCGATGACGATGATGATATTCCAGGGAAAGACAGTACTGAAGGGGATGATGATGACATGAATGACCTTCCCAATGAAGACTACCCATTTGAAGATGATGATGGTTTAGACGATGAAGGTCTGGATCCTGATATGGAGCAAGATGAAGACACTGATAATCCAACGGATGATTTTAATGATCCTGTTCAATCAGAAGATATGTTGTCACCCGCAAAGAGCACGGATGACTTTCAAGAAGATAACAACAACATTTCAAGCTTTCAAAATCATAATGGAGACAACCAACAGGAAACGTGTAACGACTCCTCAGCAACAGATACTGTTCCCACCAACTCAAACCGTCAGCAGGACTTCCAACCAAATGCTGCTAAATGTACCTCATCTACGTCTTCTTCTACCCAAGCCCAGAAATTACCCAAACCTAATACTAATACTCAGGACAGCAACAGACTATCAAACAATTCAGGTCAAAAATCGCATACAAGTGAATCTTCTGGATCATCTTCTTCCAATAGCCATAGCGCAGCCAGTACAGCAATCAGACGGCACAACGGACCTAAGCACCAATGCATGACATGTATGAAACCCTTTTCTTCAGCAAGTGCTTTGCAGATTCACACTAGAACCCACACGGGAGATAAACCTTTTAAATGTACTGTGTGCAGTAAGGCCTTCACGACCAGAGGCAATCTAAAAGTCCACATGGGAACTCACATGTGGAACAACAGCCCCTCAAGGCGTGGGCGACGCATGTCCATAGAACCCCCTTTTCTGCTTTCCCATATGAAGGACACTCCATTTATGCCAACAGGTTTTCCTCCAAGACCACCACTAGACTTCTTTTACCAATACCCGTTGCCAATGATGAATGGACCAGATTCAAAAATGAACGAGATATCCGCCATTCAAACTTTGGGAGGTTCAATGTCGGCAATGCCTCCCATTCCACCTCACTTAATGCAAGGGTTTCTACCCACAGAAGGCTTTAAACACAACAAAGACTCCAGAACTACCTCAGAACCTGGTGAGCCGACAGATCACCCAGATAGGAAGCCATCTTCCAGTGAGTTGAACTTGAGTGTCAAGGTTTCTTCAGTTACCGACGCTTCACCATCCAGATCAACTTCATCCACCTCCTCATCTTCATTGTCGTTATCAGTCCATCCACCCACATCGACCTTATCGGTGACAGCAACTAGTACCCCGTCTCCTAGCAACAACAAAGAAAACAGTAGCACGGCAGCTTTGGATCTCCGCAACATGAGAGCAGCACCTTGGTTGTGGGGTGGCTTCCCTTGCCATCACTGTGGCCAGATGTTTCCAGTGCAAGACTCACTGGAGCATCATTTGAGGACACAGCACTTGGGGAAAACAGAGTCTCCATCCCACACACTGTCGAAATCAGAAGCACATCCCCCCACTTCCTCCAAAGGCATTGCTGGCATGAAAATCGTGGGTGAATCTTTAAGATACGTCCAACATTCTTACATTATGTGGATGTGTTTTCTGCTGCTGTTTGGAGCACTCGCTGCTGATCTCAAACTCAAGTATCATTTGAATGATTCCTTTCTTAAGAGATTGCTTCTTCAAGATGAACTATTATTTTGTCACGACTTAATGTGCTTAAGCATTTAGTGTAGTCACATGGGTTTTAACTGCTTTTGTGTATATATTTTGATCTTTATTCAATGCAAGAGGAGATAAATATTTGTTTTCATTTATTGTTTCACATTATAGGCAAAATAATTTTCCAGCAATCATTTCTTTCTGAACACAACATCAGCTATTACTTTATCAAAACAAGAAGCGAACAATCCGTTGAACAATTGATTGCTCACTTATTTATAATACTCCATAAGTCCCAGTTTTGTTTTCATTATAATCTAACCCACAAAAACATGCTTCATGATTACTACCTGCAAAAGCTTCGTTTGTTAAAAGTAGTTGTAACTTGATAGAGACAAAACTAACCTGCACACGGTACACAGTTTACCAAAATAGGTTAATCATATGGAAAAAGAACAAACATACAAGAGCAATGTGTCCTAACCATGTCTGTAATGTGTCTTCTATGTATATGTTCTTAATATCATTACCATATCAGGTTATCCATTTCACTTTTATTAACATATAAGTGAACTGTCAATATTGTTTCATGACCGCCCATACATGTTATTTTGTTAGATTATTCTTGAAGATTCCCCTTGACTTCCACATTACTGTACTCAATGCATACCCACGACAAAACATGTTTCTAAAATAATATAAACTGTAATGTGCTCTTGGTTACTAAGCGACAGGTCGCTCCTATCTCAGCATCTAGTGTAGGACTAACTGTGTGGTTGCTTGAATGTTTAAAACACACCTGTGGTAGGACACAAAGAGTCTTGCTCAATCATTCATCCCTCTGTTAAAATATGTGTAATTATACATAAATATGCGTGTCTCGGAAACTGAAATAATTTGGTCATATCAAACATCAAAGTAACTCGGGAAGCACAGTGAATGATGGAAACCATAGTTCCTGGAACAAGATGTGAGGGTAACCTGGGAAGGCTAACCCGGTCAACAAACGCCCACAGAAGTCGGATGTGCCGGCCTAAGGGTGCACATAAAATTGGCACAACGCAATTACGTCTGGAAAAACACTCCGGATGAACGCAGAAGAAGAGATGTGAGGCTAGACCCGCAGGATGGTGGTAACGGTATATTGCAGACATACTGGGCACGTGACAGGACAACTGGCTAGGGATCGAGACAGGACAACTGGCTAGGGATCGAGATACTTTACGGCAAGCCGTGATGAGAGCGGCGTTCTGCAAAAAGTCTGGAACATGATGATGGTATGTTAGAAATACTGATCTGTTATTTCAATACTCTTTATTCCATTGTGTTTCATAGAATATCCCTATACTGGCATTTTCTGTGAATGAATTTGGGATCTTACGCACTGGGATAACAAGTCTTTGACACCTAGATTATTTACGAAAATTCTGTAATTGTTTCATAATACACGTAAAGACGACAATATGGTATGTCCATTTACAGAGAAATAAACTGCTACCTAGTTGTCTATTATATATTTCAAATTGTCCAAGAGAGTATCATTATTGTAGTATTTCAGCGGTGATTTCGGCGAAGTAATGCTCAAAGAAAGTAAACAGATGTAATGGCCACATGCTTAAGAATCTTATATTTAAATGATGAATTTAATTTCCTATATTTGGGAACCTAAAGCATTAATTGCCTGCAGATCCGATCATTGGAGTGGCTGCTGGATTCTCTTGGATAAAGCTTGGTGGCTGAAATACCCCTAGTCAATATTTGTTATTGGAGAGTTTCCAAAGTTAATGTTGATTTCAGTGCGGCCTGGGCTGATATTGGTTGCTGGAACTCCTTAAGATAACGTTGGTTACCGGAATTCCCTAAGTTAATGTTGGTTAATTGAACTCCCTAAATTAATGTTGGATACTGGGACTCCCTAAGTTAATGTTGGTTACTGAAACTCCCTAAGTTAATGTTGGTTGCTGGAACTCCCTAAGTTAATGTTGGTTACTGGAACACCGTAAGTTAATGTTGGTTGCCAGAATTCCTTATGTTAATGTTGGTTGATGGAACTCCCTAATGTTGGTTTCTCGGACCGCCTAAGTAAATGTTGGTTATCATAACTCCCTAAGTTAATGTTGGTTACTGAAACTCCCTTAGTTAATGTTGGTTACTGGAACTCCCTAAGTTAATGTTGGTTACTGGAACTCCCTAAGTTAATGTTGGTCACTGGAACTCTATAAGTTAATGTTGGTTGCTTAGACTCCCTAAGTTAATGTTGGTTACCAGAACTCAGTAAGTTAATGTTGGTTTCTGGAACTCCCTAATTTAATGTTGGTTACCGGAACTCCCTAAGTTAATGTTGGTTACCGGAACTCCCTAAGTTAATGCTGGTTACTGGAACTCCCTAAGTTAATGTTGGTTACCGGAGCTCCCTTAGTTAATGTTAGTTACTGGAACTCCCTAAGTTAATGTTGGTTACTGGAACTCCCTAAGTTAATGTTGGTCACTGGAACTCTATAAGTTAATGTTGGTTGCTCAGACTCCCTAAGTTAATGTTGGTTACCAGAACTCAGTAAGTTAATGTTGGTTGCTCAGACTCCCTAAGTTAATGTTGGTTACCAGAACTCAGTAAGTTAATGTTGGTTTCTGGAACTCCCTAATTTAATGTTGGTTACCGGAACTCCCTAAGTTAATGTTGGTTACTGGAACTCCCTTAGTTAATGTTGGTTGTTAGAAAACTCTGAGTTCATGTTGGCTATTGGAATGTCCTCAGTTAATGTTGGCTGTTGGAACGCTCTCAGTTAATATTCGTTTTTTGGAACGTGCCGTGTAAATGTTGATTGTTGGATTAGCCTGAAGTAATGTTGGTCATTGAAGTACGCAGGGTAAAATGTTGGTTCTTGAAATACCCTGAGTTAATGTGAGTCATTGAAGCATCAGGGTGAAATGTTGATTCTGGAATACACTGGGTTAATGTTGGTTATTGTCGTATGAAGGGTGAAATGTTGGTTCTGGGATACCCTGAGATAATGTTGGTTATTGGCGCATGCAAGGTTGGTGTTAGTGGTTGTAGACCCAGTGTCATTCCTAGTTTGTTTTTAAAGTACCCGTGTACTTTTCGTCCTCAGTTGTAATGTTAACCGAAGGAGCACCATAAATGCAGTATTGTTCGCCTACCCTAGAGATAGACAACTCATCATCCATGAAAACTCATCATCCATGAAAACTCATCATTCATGAAAACTCATCATCCAATGAGATCCAATGATTGTGGATACGAAGGTGACTGATGATACCGATATGACCCAGGAAGGTAGATGGGGAATGTGAAAAGCAGATGATAGTAACAGCAGAGGAGGGATGTCCGCATTGGACTTTCTGGCATGTCTCCGTTGATTTGAAAGCGCCATCCCTGCTGCCCCACAAGTCACTGCTCTGTGATGAAGAAGTGTGCTTCGCGTAGATTGAGATATAGTAGAAGTACTAAAGAGAATCTTAAAACTTGAACGCCCACCAGCCTTAACTCTTGTTACAGGAAGAGTTTCTATCAGCTCGTTAACGTCACGCGGATAACTATATCCGCATAACCATATTCTTCTGTCGCCCATTATCATAAACTGGGGCATAAGCGCCCTATCCACTCGCTCCAAGCCAGTTCAATTAGTTATTGGATGCCGCCCCAAGCCCAATTCTCTGTTCCTACTTGCCATATATATGGCAAATTACAGTGTGATAATGATCTTTACTTTCCTAGGTAAACCAGCTAGTTAAGCAACCGGCCACCTGCCATTTTTCTGAACAACACAAACCACCGCGTATAAATGACAAAGCATTGCACATGAAATCACAGCTCATAGTGGCGCACCAAGCAGCCAACACAGTAGCTGGGCGACGGAGCCATGTACGACAAGTCCTGTTGAGGAAAATGCATCAGCAAACCGTGGCCAGAAGCAAACAACACACCATTGCGTTTACAGGTCATCCGCTTTCCCCCATTTTGATCTAAATTGTTATTGCTATAGATCTAAAAGAGTTTGTACCAGTCATTTTGACAGATGCCGTGTAACACACCATGCATGTATTTACTGGTTCTTCCCTAGCTTATTTAGTGTTACTGCTTGCTTGTGTTCGCTGGCTGTGAACTCCAGCGTAAAGTCCTGTATGTCGGATGAAGACATCCTGTTGTCTAACATCAGTGTGATGTCATACAGGACTGAGGTTTGCGTGAGTACCGTTGTCCCATGTCTGGCTTATTGGTGTGCAGACTGGTGGTTCCTCTCCGTGCAGGCAGATACTCTCCGACTTCGGAAGAATCAGCGATCCTACTACATTAGCCAGGACCCCGAAGAGACCTGTTGCCCAGGACGCACGACTAGGACGTGTTAGTAGGTCTTGGCCAGATTAAAAACCTGGCCCTGGTGCCTTGGAAACACCTCTACGTCCCATTTAGTGTTTTAATAGGTATGATTTTAAAGCAATCGTTTATCTGCCATTGTCAGTAAACGTGTCCTTTTCATCGTAATGGCTAACACCTTCGTTTAAATGGATAGACTGAGACTATGTATTTGTGCAAAGTATAAAGACAATTATAAGACGTAGCTTTCAAACTGTTTATTGTATAAATATCAGTAATGAAAATAAATCAAGCAAATAATAACCCTATCTCCCTTGGTAAAACCGCTCTTCAAGAGGCAGAAACAAGCACTTAATTTGGGAAGCAATGTCGACAAAACTGGGGGAACATACAAAACTATTAAAGTAAGAATACACAAGGCAAGATGAGTTTTCACAGACCTAGAAAATATGTGGAAGTCAAAGGAAGTTAAACAAAAGTTAGAAAGTTCAACTCCAATGTAAAATGGGCTCTATTGTATGGGTCAGAAAAATGGAGAACAACTAAAAGAAATACTTATAAACTACAAACAGTAAGTAATTGGTGTCTGCGCAGAATAGTGGGAATTAAATGGTATGACAGAATGAACAATGTGGAGCTTATGGAGAGAACTAAACAAATCCCAGTGAACCAAGAGGTTAGAAAAAGACACCAGCGCTGGTTACTACACACGGTGAGAAAATCTGAGGACAGTATAACTAGACACTCTCTTGTCTGGAACCCACAAGATAAGACACACACTGAGAAAATGTGAGGACACTATAACTAGACACTCTCTTGTCTGGAACCGACAAGATAGGACACACACTGAGAAAATCTGAGGACAGTATAACTAGACACTCTCTTGTCTGGAACCCACAAGATAGGACACACACTGAGAAAACATGAGGATTGTATAACTAGGCACTCTCTTGTCTGGAAGCCACAAGATAGGACACACACTGAGAAAACATGAGGATTGTATAACTAGGCACTCTCTTGTTAGAGAGTGCCTGTCTTGCCTGTCTGAAACCCACAAGATAGGACACACACTGAGAAAATCTGAGGACAGTATAACTAGACACTCTCTTGTCAGAGAGTGCCTGTCTTGCCTGTCTGGAAGCCACAAGATAGGACACACACTGAGAAAATCTGAGGACAGTATAACTAGACACTCTCTTGTCTGGAAGCCACGAGATAGGACACACACTGAGAAAATCTGAGGACAGTATAACTAGACACTCTCTTGTCTGGAAGCCACAAGATAGGACACACACTGAGAAAATCTGAGGACAGTATAACTAGACACTCTCTTGTCTGGAAGCCACAAGATAGGACACACACTGAGAAAATCAGAGGACAGTATAACTAGATACTCTCTTGTCTGGAAGCCACGAGATAGGATACACACTGAGAAAACCTGAGGACAGTATAACTAGACACTCTCTTGTCTGGAAGCCACGAGATAGGATACACACTGAGAAAACCTGAGGCAGTATAACTAGACACTCTCTTGTCTGGAAGCCACGAGATAGGATACACACTGAGAAAACATGAGGACAGTATAACTAGACACTCTCTTGTCTGGAACCCACGAGATAGGACACACACTGAGAAAATCTGAGGACAGTATAACTAGACACTCTCTTGTCTGGAACCCAAAGGGTAAACGAAATACCGGGAGACCTATCAACACAGGCAGAAGCGAATTACAGACAAGGATTAATAACATTGGTGGGATATGGAAGGACCTTCAGGGGATAACAAACCATATGAATGCTTGGCATGGTGTAATTACAGACAAGGATTAATAACATTGGGAGGATATGGAGGGAACTTCAGGGGATAACAAACCATATGAATGCTTGGTCCGATACCTCAAAATGGGAGAAAAGGCAGAAACAGAACAATAACAATCAGTAACATTACAATTATTGAGACTGCATGTTTAGTTACACACATTTCAGCTGTCCTACAGCTGTTGGAATCATTCCTGAAAGTCCAAGATTCCATTGCTACATTTGTGGTAACGAACTCAGCATACTCAACCATCACGAAAAGGATGTGATATTCTAATAATGGTTATATCTTACCGTAGTATAAACTATATGTTTTCTGAAGCAAGTTATCTCTCTGGACCATCCATGTGTTACCGAGATACGATAAGGAAGCAAAGATAAGTAGCATCGTAGCCCACCATGCAGTGCCGTAAAAGACGACTAATGTGGTTTTGCCTTTGCAGACGATTGCTGTTTCGAAAAACGCCATGTAAATATCCCCAAAACACACTTTCCCCGCCAGTTAAATTTTGCTGGCCAGAGCGTCTTTCAAGTGTGTTATCAGATAACAAAGAGCATCGATACGAGGTAATTTCTCCATACCTTCACGAAATCCAAGGTATTCGGTATTACGAAACCTATCGACGCCCACACACCGTGCACGCTTCGAGGCTGAAAAGGAGTCAAAGCAAATTCTCACGATGATGCAAAATAATCCTGACCCAAGCTTCATTGAGGACCTCTTGCCATGACTGAGATGAGTGTGATAACTGCGTACTTGGATAGAAACACAGGTATCGCCACTTTGCGAACTGTTCCTGTTGCATAAGAGTGCATATCGCGAATGAAATGGATCGAATAACAGTGGTTCATCAAGCAAAACATACAATGCAGAAATAAAAAAAACATACGGAGAAGAGAGGCAGAGATTGATTGATTGATTAATTGATTGATTGATCTAGGAACCGACATCACTGCATTCGGGGCATTCCCATCGGCGCTCCGTCCAGCGAAGAGTTCCAACACCAATAGTATCAGTAGCAATCTGATTATATGTCCGTCTCGCCTTTCCTCTGAGCGTCGAGCGTCGGCCAGATCCCCTCGTCACTCCTCGCTGCCTCATTCTTGCCAGACTAAGATAATCCATTTGCTCCTCCGAGGTGTAGACGTGCTCCCTCAAGACCGCAACCACGTCTGCCTCGTCATGCATCAATACTCCACCAAGTTTTGCAGAGCCAGCCAATCTGTCCGCCTGTTTATTCCCCAGCACACCGGCATGCCCCGGAGAAAAGATCCAGGCGATGCTTGCCACCCGTGACCTCCGAAGCAAAGCAAGCCACTCTGAACGAAGCATGCCTGTCCTCACCTTCCTCAGCATGCTGTCTGAGTCAGTTACAATCACGATGCGCGCGCGTGTGTGTGTGTGTGTGTGTGTGTGTGTGTGTGTGTGTGTATCGTATTCTCGATCCAGCGGAAAGCTACAGTGACCGCCTCCACCTCCATTCTTAAGCTAGATGTTGTGGTATCATATGCCAGGCTCTCCTTCACCAAACGTCGGCCATTAGCTTTTGCTATGAATCCCCAGGCACTTCTCCTACCTCTTGACACTGAACCATCTGTGTAGATAATCACATCACCCGAGCGAGCATTATCCTGAATTATCTGCTGGATTTCCACTTCCGTTGCCCTTGTTTGCCACTCTCTGCACTCCCAGGTCAGTGTGATTATAACTCTGCACAAGTCTGACTGCTCCGCTGGAACTCTGACCCACTCTTCTCCTCACCTAATGTTCTCCAAGATGCACACATGTCTGATCGTATCCTCCGTGAGCCATCCATGATTTCCCCTCTTATCAGTCGCCGACCCTTAACTACATCCAGCGCCTCATGCACAGGGTGATCTGTGTCTGCAGCTACTCTGAGGTATGCCTTCCCCTGCGTCACCTTGAGCTTACCTGCAACAGTCGGCCAACCAAGGATGTAACACATGCTGATCGACCATCAAAAAGAGGAACGCGTGGGATGGTGTTTGAACCACTTGCTGCGTTACAGAGTGGAGGGTGATGCATTTTTCTTCCGCATAATGGCAGGCGATGAATTATGGCTGTCACCACTTTAAGCCGAGCAGCAAAAGAGAAGAGTGTGCAATGGAAGCATGCTGGATCACCAAAAGCCAACAAATTCAAGTTACAGGTTTACGCTGGTAAGGTTATGCTGAGCGCATTTTTTGACCATGAAGGACTATTTTTGGCCGACTTTAAAGAACCTGGTGTCAACATTAACTCTTCCCTCTACTTGCAAACACTAGACAAGCTGCAAAAAGCCATCAAGAATAAACGACCCGGTATGCTTTCTCGCGGTGTGATTTTGTTGCACGATAATGCTCGTCCGCATATCGCTAAGATTGTGCAGGAAGCATTAGCAAGGAAGAAGTGGGAAATTCTGCAACATTCAGCCTATAGTCCCGATTTGTCACCATGTGATTTTCATTTCTTCGGACCTCTAAAATAACTCTCAATGGGCAACGATTTCACATAGATGCAGACGTAAAGAACGCGGTAAACACTTGGTCCAGTGAGCAACCTTACTCCTATTTTGCGGACGAAATTCGCCGCCTACCTAAGCAATGGGATGCTTGCCTGAATGCCTACACGACTTATTCTGACCAACCCATGGTGCATAATTCATTCAAAATGAATACATTGTTTAATTCTACCACACCTGTTAATGTTTCTTTCATGCTTTTGTAATAAAGCCATTGGAACGGGTTTCAAACAAACACCCCTAATATAAACTAATATATTCTATGACTATATGTGATGCGACCATTCCGCGTCTTTGTTGCCTATCCTGTCCTATAATCAGTGACATACACTGCCGTAGGGGATAGTGTCATTGCTTTACGAAGTGAGACATCTAGTTAATTTCCTTGCCTCCTTCCGTATATGTTTGGAATATCCAGTAGCCATTCCCATATCAGTGTTTTTGTCCAGGATTTGAAGATTGAATCTCTGACATCTTCTCCCCCCGGTCGCTCCTTTCTTTTCTTTTCCCCTCGTCCTCCTTTCTTTTCTTCTCCCCCCCCCCCCCCCCCCCCCCCCCCGTGTTGCCATGTCCCATGTTGGCATGTCCCATCTCTACTTCACAACCAAGGTTCATGGAAAGTGTATAGCGATATCAGAATCCACGAACTGAGTATTTCATTCCAGCAAGCACTTCCCATCTGTGATCTAGCGTCACCGGTCACTATGGGAACGGCAGATTAAGAGGCATACACAGATAATCGCAATGTAATTTCACGTATCCGATATCAAATTTTCCCCTTTATATGGATATTTTCACTGCCTGTCCCTTCTATTTTCCCGTCTCCAATCTGTGCTTTAATCGCTCCATAAAACTCGGGAAATTATACAGGGACCTTTATAATTGAACGAACGAATACAATGTTAAAATCAAAACGATTCTTTGTCTTCGATTTCATGTAATCGTCCTTTCATTCTATTATTACTGTAAACATGAAAGAACGATTGATTATGTCCGACTTTTTTCTCTTCATTCATGTGTTTATCCGTAGCTTGTTTTGTGCATCTATATTTAACAATATACTTTCATGTGGAAATAGTTTGGTATCTGCGTATGCTGTATCTGTTGTCTGTGGTGTATGTGGTTAGGCAATGTCTATGCTGTGCTACAGCTCCATATGTCATTAATGTTTTAGAGTTGCATTTTTTTCCCCCATTTCTAGATGACAACTTGGGTCGGGGCGCAGTTCTGCATAAATAATTCGTGATTAATGTTTGGCGATCAAATTCTATTCTCAGGGGAGATTGTGACATGTTTCTATTTCACATTGTTTCATTGTGCTGTAATTTGTTTAATATGTGTATGCCTGCGTTTGTTTTCTCCTTCTCATTTTGCACCATTTTAACGCCGCTGGAGGCTTGAAGAATTTGTGTTACATTTTCTTATGTACGTTTATGAGTAATCTATGTAAATTTTATGTAAAAGTCTGTATGTACTGTTTATTTATGACGTAAACTTATTTGGACCTATTCGTTCGTCTAAAATAGTACCAATTGATTTGGTTCTCAGCCTTCTGTTAGCAGCTTTGCAATAGGTCTGCAGTATTTATGTCTGTATAGTTTCTATAGATCCTTATTTTTGTCTGCATGTTCCCATAGTTCTTAATAATTCTGTCTGTATGTCTGTTGCTGTCTCTGTTTTCGTTTGCATTCTTTGTGAAAATGTGTGTGTCTGTTTCTTTCTGTAACTTTCTGTGTTTGTGTAGATATCTGGGTCTGCATGTACATGTTTGGATGATGTATTCGCGTGTGTAACCCTTTAGATTAGTATTAACCTATTTGTTTGTGTACGATCGATCTATGGGTCTGTATAGATGTACGTAAACAGGATTGTTTACACCATAATGCATCTCTATGTTTGTTAAAATCCGTATACAAGCACATGTGTATAAGTATGTGAGTTATCAAGCCTGTGAATGTTTATAGATTGGAGTGTATCTGCGTGCTTGTGTGAATCTATACATATTGATCATTACTTGTGTTTGTGTGTGTGTGTGTAGATATATATATATATTTGTATAGATCTGTATTTGTGTAAATCTATACAACTGCGTAGACTCGAGTGTTTATATAAATTTGACAGTTTTTAATGATATAGTTTTACCTAAGATTGTGTAAATCCATACATGTCTACTGATCTGTATCACATTTCTGTATGTTTATCCCGACCGCGTGTAAATAGTTACATACCATTCACTGTGCAAATAGTTTTCTAACATCTATATTCAGCTAATGGTATAAACACTACAATGTTAACACGATTGGAATATATTGTGTCTTCACCTTCACAATTTCATTATTTATGTTGATTCTAGTGCTGTGTTTGCTCATATACAAGTGTGTATTATGGAAAGTTTCAGAAATGTCTATATAGCAGTGCTACGCAATCAATGGTAGCACTGTGAAGGTTGTTATGGATGTCTGTAACGCTGCATTACTCTAACAGTAACTCTTACCTCTCTGTATAGCTGTAGCGCTCAAGTAGTTGTATGTACTATGACAGGTTGTATAGATGTATGTGTAGATGCACTACTCAAACTATGGTTTGTACTATGACAGGTTGTAAAGATGTATGTGTACTTTGTACCATATTATTCTAATAAATGGCTGTATGCTGTTTTACTCAAATTATACACTACATACTTCGTTCGATACGTCGTGTGTGTAAGTGCGACTAGTTTCGTTTTATGTAAGACACGATTTAAATATGTTGTACAGCTGTATGTTGATTTGTAACAAAAGTGTGTTTATTTGTATGTTGTGTTACCAAAACTGTATACATACTGCAAAAATTTCTCGCGTGTTGCAGCTGTGTGCTAAATGACTAATTTCATGTTATTTAAGGCATTGTTCAAATATCGTTTGAAGCTGTAGGATGCGTTGTAATAAATACGGGCATTTGTGTATGCTATTTTACCCTAGCTGTATAGTACATACCACAAGAAGTTGTAGATGTGAGTTATGGGTACGATTCACAGATTTTGTATAGCTATGTGCTGCGGAGTATTTGTATATGGTGTGGTACTCAAACTATATAATAAATGCTGGGAACTGTTACCCTATGTGTAGCTGGGTATGAAATGACTAAATTCGGGTTATGTAAGGCACAATATATATATATATTTGTGTGTGTGTTATATGTACGTATGGCTCGATGGCATAAACTGCAAGGCTTGTGTGGTAGTTACATTGCACATTACATGATAGGTATTGTAGCAAGTGCTGTAAATGTACGTGTATCTATAAACTTCAAACGACTTGTACAGGGTGGCAGATAACCATCTTCTAATCATTTTTGTGTGCGACTAACATGTCGTGTATACTGGATATGTTTGATATGTACTTTCATGTTTTCTCCTTCTAGACTTGAACATGATAATGTTTGTAGCAATTGAAGACAATGTTTGTGTGTGTGTGTGTGATTTCAAAATGTA